>BGPR01000356.1:427865-529591 GCA_013235015.1 Araneus ventricosus
GAAAGAATTAATTTATTAATCAAGTTTAGATGAAACCGCATCGTATCAAAACTACGGGAACAGAATTTTAGAATTTTTAAATTGAATTTGAAACAAGATTGTCAGACTTTTGATCTTGGATTACAAATTTGCTTCAATTTTAAAGGAAAAATTCTATGAATTTTGGACGCCCAAATTTTACAAATATTTGTCAATCAACTCTAAAAAAAACACTAAAAAATTTGCATATGGAATCATTAACAGATTTGGGAGAACTTTTAGGCGCCAGAAGTGATTTCACTTATGAAAATAAATAAATCTGCTGTAAGATCCAGCTTTACTGACATTCAGTGCCACGTTGGCGTAGAGATAGTATCTCGGGTTCAGTACAGGAGGATCACGGGTTTGAGAATCGGTTCCAATAAAGATCCGCCAAGTATATGGGCCTGGTACATGATAAATTTGCCACTCCGAGTCAAACGTTCTCGCGTTGGTGTGCGTAGAAGCTTGGCGAATGAGAGATATCATCTTCGTCATCTTCCAACGCAACGGTTTAAAATGAAGAGGTCTGTCTGAGGTAGTTTAGTGTCTAATTGGGACGTTAATCTAGTAAAACTTAACAAATCTTGAATTCACTTAGTATCAGTGTTGAAAATTAAATATTTCCTGTTGTCAGAAAGACAACGGAGAAGAAATTCGTTTCACTAGTTTTTTTTTAATTCGATAAGCTTTTCCATGTAAATTGAAGTTTTTTCCCCTACTGCCCACATAAATTTGGATCTTGTTTACTTGTGTCGTGATATAAACAGTAAGCATGACACCCCGGCTGTAGATTAATTTGAAATATCTATCGCCGGCGACACATGTGCATATCTATTTCGGATACGGTGACCTTGCAAGGAAGTACTATTATTAATGAGCTTATGGACAGGATAGTTACGATAACAGGCTTGAGTATCCTCCTACTCTTCTTTTCCCATTCTCAAGCTTTAATATTGTAGGGTGAGCCATCTTTTTTTACCTTCTAAGCGTAGGAAGACAGCTTCAGATTGTATTGCAAACAGTACACAGAATAACTCAAGTCCCATCAACCATAAATTCTTAGCTTATAGATTTTGCGTTGAGTATACAAGGTGTCCAGTCTAATCGTGACCCAATAGCTAATTTCTAAAACGTTAGAGGTAGGCATATACTTCTAATTGAAAAAATGCTTTAAATGAAGTAATGAATTATATTTTATGTTGTTTGAGTCAATAAATGTGCTACCGAAAAAATTACGACGTCTAAATTTTTATACAGTCCTCCTGTCCTATTAGTCATATTTAGTAAAATATTTTTGACGCACTACCATTTTAAACAGAAAAAATTGCACTCTTCTGCGACTAAAACTGAAGGAGTTACAAAGCTTTGAATATCACTATTTTAGTAGGGTTCCCAAGCGTCCCGTATATATGGGACTGTTACTATATTTCACTATTCAGTACAGTATTATTATTTGTCCCGTTATCACAATCATGGCAAAAATTTAATGTGTTCGACTTGATGACTCTGAATCAAGTTCCTAAATGGGAAGTAATAGACGTACTAATGCATATTTATAAGTAGGAATCATCGATATTGGCAACACTATGATTCAATTCAGCCAGTTTGTATATCTAAAAGATTATTTAGAGAAAAATAATACCAACCAAAACTGTGAAGCAACTTTGAAATTGAATATGGAAGAGAAATGGCTGACGTTTTTTTGACGATACAAAGTATATGGATCAGAATTCATGTCTGATAAAGGTATCCTAAAACTTATTTATTGCTCGAGCCCTTAATGCAAATATGGAGAGAATCTTTTCCCTAATGTCAACTCAATGGTCGGATGGAAGAAAGGGTTAAGAAACAGGTTGTCAGTGGAGACAATTGAATCAATTTTGACTTGTCATTATATTTTTAAAATGACTTGTGCCCAATTTTATACTTATATGAAATAAGAAAATGATATAATCAAGAAAATAAAATCCAACTTTAAAATATGACGGGGCTAAAAAGGATAAGCCTTGCATCTTTTTTATTATTCTACGTGTTCGTTTTATTAGATTGCTTAAACTCAATTGATTTTTTTATCAGAGTAAAATAAACCATTCCCTACCCACTTTTTTCATGTTTTATTAATTTAGCACTTACACGTCCCGTATCAATGCTGAATCATATCAATTTCAATGATCGCCTCAAGGAAGATCCTTCAATCAACAGGCAGTGCTTGCTCGAGGCCGCCGCAGATTGATTTTAAATATTAAATTCAAGGCTTCATTACTCGGTCAGTCGCAGAAGAGTTACGAAGATCGCGATTTAAACTGCACTGTCAACTTCATTTTTACAGCATACAAAAGAGTTGGATGAATCTCTTTATTTTTGGAAGAATCAATTGAATAAGTTATTTTATTGCGTGTTTCATTGCTGTGACCAGCAAAATTCAAAATAATGCTTTCGATGTTTATTTTTTTTCTCGTTGAAGTTACTTTTGTTAAATTTTTATAAAGTTAATTCTTCAAAATGAGTTAACATAAATACAAAATTATAGTAAACTTCTGAATGTTTTACATTTATTCAGTGTATTTTTAAAAAAATAAAAGTATTCATTATAAAACTGATTAAAATCAATTTTATTCTGGATGCTAACTAGTTGCTGAAAATGATTTCTCTAAAGCTGAAATAAAGTGATTTTGGCAAACTTGCATTAAATGGACTTCTGTAGTTAAAATTGTTTTCTTTATAAAAAAAAACTTTTAAATTGAGTCTATGCAAATCACTTGAGTTTTAAGAAATTTATTCTTATAAACGGATGTTAGTTTGCCCTTTACCTTAAAAAGAAGCTCTAAATACACTACTTGAAAATATTCAGACGCTAAGAAAGTCCAATGTCCTTTCCGTACATTGAATTCTGGGCAAATAAAAAGAAAATGAGGTTGTATTTTTAGATACTTTAACTAACAGTTGAATGGTTGAGGTCATTTTCCTTGGCCGCAACAACCGATTCGACGCTTCAGCTACGTTTGGCTCAACTTATAGTCAAGTGCCAATTTAATCCATGAGTATTACAGCAAACAATGCTGTGCCAACAAAAGCATTCCAAGCGTCTGAGAGAATTTTGATTTAAACGTCTGCCCAATGAATTCGAAGGAAAGCTTTGGAATGCATTTTGTAATGCTAATAATGACAAAATTTAACAGAACTAAATTTTTTTTAAGAATTTAAATGCTGTAAAACTATTCTAACCCTGTTAACCTTGCAAATTTGTTGCTGTAATCCGTGGAATATTTGGCGTTAATTTTGTTCCTTTGTAGTTTTATTGTTTATTTTTAGATTATTTTTGCATCTTTTATATTTCTTTGTGCCCCGGAGAGTCTAAACCTAACCATTTCCGCTCTAAAACCAAAAGAGTGATTTGTCTCTCTTGGGGAATGAATGATAATAATAACAAAATTTTTACAGAGCTATTTTTGTCATTTAAGCAACTAATAAAAGAACCGTCAAAAAGATTGTTAATATGCATAAATCATGATCATGATCCTTACTATTTCTTCGTCATATTCTATTCACTCTCTGTAAGACTAATTAGGTTAGTTTAAATTGAATATAATTCTTCATAAGATTTTAAATGTTGTTTAAAAATGCTCGAGTGCTTATTACATCGATGGATTCTGCAAATGGTCAGAAAAATCTGGTAGCAAAGTTCCGTCTTCTAGATCAGAGAAATCGGAGGTTCTGTACCTGTGCCAACCGGCGTATACTCTAGGAATTGCAGTTATTGCGAAAATAACCGGTTTTTTGGTTATTCAGGCTTTTCTTCACCTCCGGTTTAACCTGGCGGTTATAACCGCTCAAAATAACTGGTTTTCGAAATAACCGGTTTTCGGTGTTTTTTTCTAATGAGAAAACAAACGCCGTTTGTAGACAAAATTTTGTACTAATATTGTTTTTATAGGAAATCAATCCATTGGCCAATATTTATCTGTTCATAAAGACTCTTTCTGTAATCCGTCAACCAACAGACGAGACGCCAAGAGGAAACGGTTGTTGTTGAGTGGACCAAGATAATAAAATTCAAAGCTTCGTAACTTGGTAAATTTTAGTCTAATCGAACCTAAAATCGAGACTATCTTCCGATCCGGTTTTTTCACCCGGTTATTGGATTTTTTTAAAAATAACCGGGACAAAAAAATAACCGAAAAACCGTTAACCAAAAAAAAAAAAACAATTTTCGGTTAAAACCAGTAGATTTTTCCCATCCCTAGTATACCCTGAAAGTACGGGGCGAAAAGCAATATTGGTAATGGAGGAAAGCACAAAACATAATTGATTAAAATGGAAAAAAAATGAATTTTTTTTCCTATAAGTTCGTGTGAAAAGTGAAAATCTGAAAGCCTACTGCACTGAAAGAAGAATATAAACAACTCTGTGTTAAAGCAACAACATATTTCATACCTTTCACGAACACAGAACTTGTGGACTCTTCTTATACGTATATTTATCATAAACATCGCAGTACGCTAGACGCAGCTGCAGACATGATATTATATCCTCTTGATTTGAATCTATTTTTTTTAAAAATCATATACAGGAAGCAAGCACAAGATTGAACTGAAATCGCGGAAGGATTCCACTTGAATATTTTATTAGTAATTATTAGCTTTCATCATAAGCCAATTCGAAATTATTTTAGTGCTGTTTTCATTTGTAATGGATTGAAATTAATATTATTCTAAACTAGCGGGAGTGGTCTCCCCTAAACTTTCTCGTATACGTCCTAACACGGGTGGGGAAAAAATACGCCACGCGCCAGTAACACGCTCCATTCCTTAACACAGGTGGGGGAAAACGCGCGAAGCGGTCGCGCCTTTTTTTTTCTCTTTATAGAATGGTGAAGAAACCGAATATGGAATTTAAACGTCTTTTTTTTCAACCGATTGAAACCAAAATTGGACACAGATCTACAATTAAGGTTAGAACATAACATACCAAATTTCATTTTGCTAGGTCATTGCGTTTAGGAGTTATCGTGTTCACAAGCATGAAATTAACAGACCGACAGACAATCAACCCTTTGAGGGATTTGGTCCCAAATTTGATACGGAGCTACATTCCTGATAATCTAGCTATTTAAGTTTTTGAGTTATCGTGTTCACATGAACACGGACAGACAGCCAGACAGACTTCCCGTGGACGGATTTCGTCCAAAATTTGAAAGAAATCTACCAATCTTGTGTAAAGACCATATACCAAATTTCATCCTCTACCTCCAGCCGTTTTCGAGTTATCGTGTTCAGAGACGGACAGACATAATTCCAAAATTGTGTTTTTCGAACTCAGGGGAGGAGGGGGGTGTCTAAAATGTGGCAGTTCATCAAAATCTCGAGTTCGAATTTTTTGACGATTACAATACTTTCTCTTTGTATACTTCGTGTACGAGAAAGTAACAATGGAACAAAATATATAACCAACAATAAACCTTACCAAATTAAGTAAATTCAAGTTGTTCGACTCTGAAAATAATCAAAGGCCTTACCATCATTAATAAAAACTTCCTTGCGCGAAGAGATAGTAGGGGTAGAGGATATAATAATAAAGGGTACGCAAAAAGAAAATGAAAAATCAAGGGGTGACAAATCTGTTCTAGATTATCGTATGGCAGAATTTAGTGTTTCTAAGAACTATGGATTTCTCACAATTTTCTCTTCCCAGTTCATAAGTTAATATTCTATCTTAGTTTAATGTACGAATTTATAGCCTGGGCAAGAGCCAGCAGAGCTAAATACTTCGAACCTGGATTGGCATGAGATGTATTCTGATCACATGTGAATTTTCGCCAAACAATTCTTGCCATTATTTGTTTGTGGAAAAAAACTCTTTTTCTAATTTTTATAGGTTTTCCCCTTTTAATTACTCATGTATTTATACTTTTGTTTCACTTTGAAGGAAAAAATGAATATATATTCCGAAACCGACCAGTCTGAAAATTAAATTTCAACGTTGGTTCGCTATTCATAAATCAAGCCGACGCAATGATATAAAGGCATGAGCCTTTATTCTTCAGAAGATTGGCAGGTAAAAGTTTATATTATGTCATGTGGATATTTATTGAACTTAGAGGTCTAGGCTTACTTCGGACAACTCTAAATATCTTAAAAAATAACTGTCAAAAATACTTTGGAATCTTAGACAATTTTAGACTTAGACATTTTTAAAACAAACGGAAACAGAATAATGGCAGTTTCCGACAAGTTAAAATCTAAACCAACGGGAGTGTTCACCCCTCCGCCTTAACCCATGCTTAAACAATATGATGCGTTGTGTATTTAACTTCGTATAATGAAGAGAATGAAGTAAGCGCTTAGAATCTCTGTCCTTTGATCAACTGGGACCCAAACTTGATACAATTTTGGTGTAAACATCATATACTAAAATTCATCCATCTAGTTTATTGAGTTTTTGAATTACCCCCTCACATGCTCACGATTAAACAAACTGACAGAGAGGCAATACGTTGATGAATTGGATCTAAAATGTGTGCCATAGCTACAATTTTGGTTGCGAAACCATATGCCAAATTTCATCTGTCTTGTTTGTTGCGTTCTTGCATTACCGTTTCCCCGTACGCAATGGCGGACAAACCGGCAGACTACTCTTTGACAGATTACATCTAAAATTTGATAGAAATATTTAGTGTTAAGACTGCATAACAAACTCATTCGACCAGCTTGCGCTTTTTTACAATAATCGTGTTCACAAGCAAACAGATCGACAGATGTAAGTCTATGCTTTATACGGACTCGGAGAGTTTAAAATCGTAGCGGTGCATCCGTGTACGAGAAAGTAGGAATACAATTTTGGTTTATTAATTTTACATACCAAGTTACTTAGTACTTTCTTAATTGCAACCTCTTTCAGAATCTTTTTCAAAGAATTTAAAACAAGGCTGGCACTTCGTCACCAAAAAGTACCCACATTTCAGAAATAGCACATCCATTGAAATGTGTACAATACAAAGAGCGGCAATTATGGAAAAGTAAATGAACAAAAATCAGAGCTCAATCTCTTCTGTCAGCCACACTTCAGTCACATTTAAATCAACAAAACATTCAAAAAAGAAGATAAAACGAATATAAAACGCTACCTGAGCTGCCTATTCCCAAAACTTCACGTATAGTGTTCGAAATCTTCTTCACTGGACACGATCCCTGCGACGTAATCCACCGAGGTCCCCTAACCGGCACAGAAGAATGTCCACTCTGTCTGACCCATTTAAGATTTTAGACGACACACCACTGAATAATTAACTGCAACCTTGCCTGTCACCGGACACCGTCTGGAGCGGGGTGCTTCCCAGAGACACAATTAGGAAGAATCTGGCTCAATTCCGACCCAGAAGAAGAAAAAGAAGATGCTGTTAGACTCCGCCCCAAAGCGCGCAATTGCAAATGATGATTGACGGCCCAATACCATCTTCTTCTTCGTGAACCCTTCTTGCCCTTTTTGCTTCCCAGTGCCTTCTTTTTTTGCCACTTATGTGCATCAACAGATTCCGGTGGAGATTTGCCTCGGCTCGGGTCAAGCAACTGCAATGATTAAATGGGAGATGGAGCTTGGAACGGAGATGGAGTTTTTGCTCTTTGTTTTCTTTAACCTCGTGGTACAACGCTTTGTTGTGATACGGAAGAGAAAGAAGATCGAAACTTGGCAGTGTTGAGTCAAGCCAGGAACGTAAATAATCTTGTTTGGGATTGCCTCGTGACTCTTTGGTGGTGGCGTTGTTCTTCAAGAAAAACAATTCGTGAAGTCAGTGGTTCATAATTTCCATTTCAATACCTCACGTACATTCAAGGAGCGCTAAGGAAAATAACACTTTTTTTGAAAAAAACGTGAGGTTATAATTATATTAACAAAGAATAGGGATAAAAATTATAAAAATGTATACACAGGGATACAAAATGTATACAATTTTGGACTTATCACTTACAAGTAAAGCAACGACATGTAAGATCCAATGAAGCTAAAAGAGTTTGTGTCTGAACCGCATTTTTATACTAATTCTAACCCAAAATCATGTGTTTTGAAGGGGGAACAATTTTATCGAACTTAAGCCTAAATCAGGACAAAGAATAAAGTGTAATATTTTTTTTAAAAAAATAAAATTTTACAAGAGATTAATTTTAAATTCTTCGAGAGTTTTTAATAGTTGTGTGATTGTGTGTATTCAACTTTTAATCCTATATGTTTTTTAATTTTATTCTTTTTAATTCTTAAATTTTTAATGTGTTTTTATGCTATTAAGACGACTGTGTGCGGCTTTTAATATCCTAGTGTGCCTTTTAATGCCTTTGTGACTGTATGCGTTCAACTTTTAATTTATTTATGCATATTCAAAATTTTTTTGTGGTTTAGTGATTGCGACTTTTATATTCTCACCATATTTGTAATGTTTTTATGACGACTGTATACAGCCCATTTTGTTCCAATGGGTTTTTTCAATATCTTTAGCATTCATTGATTGCAGCTTTTGTCCTCTTTGTGTTTGCTGCTCATTTTATTTCTGCACTCTGTAACTGGAGTTCTCACTGTAGTGTGTGTTTCTATTAAATAAATAAACATCTTCCTAAAGTTGTATCGTCGGAATCTAAGATTATAGCAATGTTAGTTTATTTATCTTGTTGCATTCAGAGAAGGGCTCGGGCTGGCATTTATGTTCTCCAGACCGACGTTCTCTAGCTGAAATATTTTGTTTTTGAGTCGAGTTGGTATAAAAGGTAAATTTTCTTGCTGATATAGATATTGGCATAGACAAATTCAAAAATTAGGCTCGTGTAAGACTGCAAACCTAGGTAAGCGCTAAAAAAAGGGAACTAGTTTTTATAAATTCAATTTAATTCAAAGGTACAAACAAAAGTAAACAATTTTTACTTGTTTGAATGCAACTCATCCCTTAAAAGTTTCATCTGAAACTCTATAAAATATATCCGAAAAGCTTGCAAGTTAGGTTTCAAACCAACGAACTACCTGGCTTTATGAACTTCTTCAAAGATTATGTGGACCGAAAAAACTCAAATTTTTTTTTCATGTCGCTACACCGCGAAAAGTTGTTAATCGGTGTGAAATAAAACGGGGAAAAAATGAAGGAAATTCATTGATATTTTTCGTTCCCGCAAGAGCCTTGAAAATCGTAAAAAGTGACGTTCAAAATTTTTTTTAAATTTTAAAATTTCCCTCAATCTCTTTATTATAGCACTAGCTGTTAAGCTCTCATCTTTTTTAAGAATACTAAAATTTATTTTATCAAAATCGGTCGTTACCTGTCGGTGGGACATTCTGTTCAAAGTTGACAAAAATTTGTGAAATTGCTTCAATATGCAATATTTAGGTCCTAATCCTCAACATAATCTTCGTGCATCTTCTTGTCGACGAATTGCAACAGATCGATGCATACACACAGTAAAAGGTTATTTCGGTTTAAAAATATATCATTTTTATTTATTTACTTTATTTATTGTAACGTATCGCAAAACTAAGCTTCAAAATTGAAATAACATTTATTACTTAAGAACGAATGGCAAGATCGAAGAAATTAGCAAAAAAAAAAAAAATTAACAGACCTTTAAGAGTATACTTAAGCAATTAAAATATCTTTATGCCTCTTCAATTTCTTGCATGGTGTTTTCCACTTTCTTCTTAACAGATGACACTTGTAAGTCTGATTTATGGGAAAACTCGGATATTTCGAACAATAACATCATTTCTGTGTTTCCACAAACTTTTCGCGATGCTTCTGATCAGTGCTACCGTTTGGATTTTAAGGCTCTGGACACAAATATGATGTGGAGTAGGGTGGGGCGAAAAAAAATTTTAGTAGAAATAATAGTAAATTGTAATTGTGCCTCTATTAAAAGTAAATGCAAAGTCATTATGACAGCAAATATCAACATGGAAAATTACGCGTAACATTACATAGTCATTTGAAATATTCCGATTATGAAGATTCAACCATTCTTTTTTATCTTTTAACAAGAGTTTATGTTTACTTAGAATAAGTTTAATAAAATGATTTTTCCAACTAGTAGGTGGATTCACGTATTGATATCTTGATTCTTCTTTGAGAAATCCCATTCACTAAACTACAGAAAACTTTATTTACGAGTGATCCACATCATATTTGTGTCCAGAGTCTTAAAATCCAAAGGATAGCACTGCTCAGAAGCACCGCGAAAAGTTTGTGGAAACACAGAAACGATGTTATTGCTCGAAATGTCCGAGTTTTCCCATAAAGCAGACCTACAAGTGTCATCTGTTGAGAAAAAGAGGAAAACAACATGCAAGAAATTGAAGAGGCATAAAGATATTTTAATTGCTTAAGTATATTCTTAAAGGTCTGTTAATTTTTTTGATACTTTCTGCAATCTTGCCATTCGTTCTTAAGTAATAAATTATATTGCAATTTTGAAGCTTAGTTTTGCAATGCGTTACAATAAATAAAGTAAATAAATAAAAATGATATATTTTTAGACCGAAGTAACCTTTTACTGTGTATAGGCATCGATCTGTTGCAATTCGTCGACAAGAAGATGCACGAAGATTATGTTGAGGATTAGGACCTAAATATTGCATATTGAAGCAATTTCACAAATTTTTGTCAACTTTGAACAGAATGCCCCACCGATAGTTAACGGCCGATTTTGATAAAATAAATTTTAGCATTCTTAAAAAAGATGAGAACTTAACAGCTAGTGTTATAATAAAGAGATTGAGGAAATTTAAAAATTTTTTTAAAAATTTGAAAAATAGTCTATTTTTGTCACTTTTTACGATTTTCCAGGCTCTTGCGGAAACGGAAGATATCAATGAATTTCCTTTATTTTTTCCTCGTTTCATTTCACACCGATTAGCAACTTTTCCGCGGTATAGCGACATGGAAAAAAAATTGAATTTTTTCGGCCCACCCAATGTGCAAGGTAGTTTATTAAGATAATGCAACTTATTCTAAGTTTTACAAAAAAAAAAGTTTATTAAGAATTTACGAAAATTAAAACAATTTCTTTTCAATCATTGAACTTCCCTCATAATAAATTAAGTACAATTTAATAAAATATTAAATGATTTTTCACTTAAAAAATGCGTCCCAGAAGTTAATGACATCCGACAACGACTTATAAGGGTGTTTTATTGTAGCGTTATTTAGAATTGCCTTAAATGCCATAAATTTGAGATTCTATGAAATATGTTGTTATTATTCTAGTCAAATTATTCAATTTTTAAACTGTTACAAATATTTTTTGAGTCGTGCGTGATTAATAAAACGTGACATGTTCTTTGAATCACATATCAGGAGTTTTCTCCCTTCGACTTTCTCGTAGACTTCCACATAAAAGGGTCATTTATAACCTGTGATGAAATATAATTTTATTTGCGTAATCTGCAACTAAATGTTTCCGATTGGCATCTATAAAATTAAAATTGTTTAAATGGCACCCAAAATCAGGGTTGCGAGATCAAAATAGAGAATAAGGCCAAACCTTCTAAAAATAAGGCCAAATTTGAGAAATTGACTGAAAACCTCATTTGCTATTAGAAAAAAGGTTATCCTTCATGAAAACGAATCCCACTTGATAGTCGTATGTTCAATGCTCTATCATTAAACTAAAATTTCAGTGAAAGAAATTTCACACATCCTTGTTCTATTCAGGAGCTATTTCGTTTGACAGCTCATTATATATCATTTGAAATGTTTAATATCAAAAATTTATTAAAAAGCAGTTGAATATATAATTAAAAATTGTTCTAAAAGTCACTAACGAAAATAAATCCAAAAAACGGCCAAAAATGAATTTAAGGCCAAATGAAAATTCCCAAGGCCAAGGGCTTTGAAAAAAGGCCAAATTTCCATAATTTGACCTTAAAAAGGCCAATATGGCAACCCTGCCCAAAATAATGTTTCTTTTTTTTTATTTCTCAATTTTGGTATTTTTCAGTGATAACTTTGGAAGTATTAGCTGCGAAAAAATTTATGCTATCTTAAAATTCAAAAAAATATCTATTCAATAATGTTAACTTTCTTCCCGCGCTATTTTTTCAGATTTTTGCCATACTTTTAAAATTCACTTTTTTCATGGCCATTGAATAAATCGATACATACAAATTGAATAATCTGCCACACAAATAAATCTATTTAATATTTATAATGGATGGAGTAACAATTCATGTGCAAATAAATGCAATAATTAAAATATCTATAATTTTTCTCCGTGAGTGGCAACGCTTAGATAAATATGCGCAATAATTAAAAATGTATATACTATTTCATTCAGCGTAAAAAGACAGCATGCCTACTAAAACGGTCGTTGTAAATATGGCGCCGTTTGGTCTTTATTTTCAAAGCAATTACTTTCATAGTAAATTGAAGAAAATCAGTAAAAGAATAACTTTCATTTGACGGATTTTGTCCCAAATGTTATACAGATTCACAATGTTGGTTTCAAAACCGCTTACCAAATTTCATCCACTTAATCCTTTCCGCGTTTGAATCATCGTGTTCGCAGACAGACGAATGGACACAATTCCAAAAATAGTTTTTCTGATCCAGGGAGGTAAAAAATACGAAGATTAATCAATTTTTCGAATTAATGAATCGAATTTTCTGAGAATTACAGTACTTTCTCTTTATTTCGTATACTAGAAAAGCAAAAATTGCAATTCACGTTATTTTTCCTTATGAAATAAGTGTATTTCTTTGTAGTTCATTCATTATGACTTTCATGTCAGTCACAACTTGCACCTATTAAAATCACCATCATATTTATTCAATTAACCCATGTCAAAATGCGATGGAAGCTTTATTATTACCCAGTCATGTTTTAAAAATTATGTTGTCTTTAATATTGATTTAACTGATTTTTTTTTTCAAAACTGACTAGTTTCTTGAAAACATTTTAACTTAATACATTAAAATTTTAATATAAACGCGTTATTAGAAATAAAATACAAATCTTTCCTACAAAGACACATTTAACACATTACTATTTTACTCTAACTGAGACAAATATTTTTTGATTATCGTTTTTAAATAAAAACAGAAAAATTTCAAAAAATTTAACTGTTTTGTTTTTTGCAGCACATTATAAAACATAAAATTCATTTAACCCATTTCTGTTCTTTTATTTCATCAAATTTTATATTCCATTGTTAACAACAGACTGTACTTGAGAACTTCTTGCGCAGAAGAAAAATTCATCAAGAACATTTCTCTCTAAAATGAAAAAAATGAGACTTCACACACAATGAATGATGCTTGTTTTTAACCATGACATCTTTAATGATATTGTGCTGAAAAACATAATTTCAACCGTCTCGTTTGAAGTTAAAACATATCCAAGGTCAAAAACAAAATTAGTTCTTGAATTATGCTGTTACTCTAATTACAACTTCCGGTGTGATTAAAAACATGGCGTTTTGCAGAACTAGTTGTTTTCGGCAATTTCAACACCTCTTTTTTATAAACACAGGGCCAATTTTCAAAGAAACGCGAGATACTTGACAGTTGATTTAAGCATGATAATTTCTAAAAATTATGAATTACGCAACAACCCTCGTAAAGTTTCGGAGAGTAGCAGGTGTTAGTTTACAGCTGTCTGATATGTAAACATTTAAATCGAATGCAAGATATTAACTATGCAGTTGTGACCATGATTATAAACTAGGGCTTCTGAAAATATAAGTTATGATCCCAACTGGGGTCGCGTAAAACAATTTTGGGGTCGCAAAAACTTCCCATTTCCTACTTTTTTCTATGGTTCTTAATATTACTAAGCAATCTATACTTATAAGAGGTAATGTTTGTGTGCGTGTGTGTGTGTGTCTGCGATGCCCAGACTAATCTATCGCACTTATAGCCATGAAATTTGGCACACAGGTAGTCGTAATGGTGACTGAATGCACCTCGAAGCCGGAATTTTTAAATTTAATCTAGAAATTTTTTATTTAATATTTTGTGTTGATTTGAGTGATTTTTCGCACTCATTTCTCAATAGCATGGCTTCGAATAATTGTACGACAAAAAACCAGTTACACCATCGGAAAGAACAAACGATTTCCGTTCTAATGAAGCTTGTTTCGTACGTCTAACGTTAATTTACTGAATTTTGAGAAATTTTTGAAAAATAGTCACTTTTATGGTAATTTTTAATAAAGATTTCTTCAAATTATCGCGTCTGACGTTCTAACATTTCTAAAATTTTCATTTTTTTTTCAGCTTATAACTGGAACGTTTCTGTCGGATTTAAAACAAGAACGGTTAAAATATCTTTTTTAGTCTTTTTAAAATTAATTTTCCCCTGATCAGTTCAAACAGTTTTTTTGCTAACCAGATTAAACAGCGAGAGTCTCTCCGGACCAGTGACCTATCTCGCGGCAGGTGACGTCATATGCTTTCATTCCCAGCATGCATTTCTACAATCCGATTCGCATTTTGATAAGTCCTGATTTCACAAGAAATGCCGTGCGCGTACTGCTAGTAAATTTAATAAAACAATTTTTAAAAACACATTATTACAGTGTGTGAAGTAGTGTACTAAATAGTATATTTTTTATTTTAATTTTTTTCTGCGCTTTAAATTTTAATTTATTAATTATTTTAATTTATCTTATTTTTTATTATTTATAATTTATTTTTTTATTATGGAATCTTGGAGCCAATATTTTGTCAAATTCATTGCATGTTGGTAACACTAGTTTGAATAAAAATTTAATTAAATTAAGCAATTAACTGATAATAAGTTCTGCACGTATTAAAGTGTATTGTCATCGAGAATACTCAAGTGTATACAAAGTTTCAAAATTCTAGCACATTAGTGAATGAAAAATCGATTACAAAAGTCCATCTTTTTTTCTGTTTTAACTATTTATTGTAAACACTCGCCCCTGTATACTAGCCATAACTGTGTTGTTTGTTTATTTTTGATTTGTTGTATGGTGGCCGTATTAATTTGTGCTTTCCTATATTCTTTCTTTCATTTTTTTCTTCTTATTTTCTTTATTATTATTACTATTATTATTTTAATGTTATTTAGTTATTACTCAAGAAATTGTGTATTGGGAAGTTTGAAATTATGTGTAGGAAAATTTGAAATCGCGATAAGAAACTGTGTTTAGGTTGAATTAGCCTTTTTCTTGTGATGCATTGTGTTGTATAGTTATTTATTAATTTGTAGCTTCCTGTATAGAGGAGTTGGGGTAGATTGATACGCGGGAACATTGATACAGTCCGTAAATTTTAATGATTGGAATGACTCAAGATGTTCATATCCTCACACATATGCCACTGTAACCCTTAGCATAGCGTATATTTTCGGCTCAATTTCAGATTTTTTTTAGCTCTAAGGAGTACATCTTCTTTTGACATGACGGGCTTCACGACTCCGAGATACTCTGCTGCCCTTTCAAGCTTACACTCCTTTCCAATCCCCCCCCGGGGGGGGGACAACACGAGTAGGTAAATGAGAAGCCACCGCATAAGTAAGCTGAGTCTCGCTTCTCCTGGGGTACAATAATGGTGGGAGGTCGAACTACCTCCCTGCAGTGATAGTACATAACTCCTACGGGAGCGGGCGGGCCATGGCCGGTGATGGCTCCACCCTCGGTACTCGAGCTATTGCAGCGGCTGTTATTCAATAGTCTCTGGATACCTTGGAAGGACAGGAGTAACTCCGTTTATGGTTAACCTCCTCCCCATCTCCTAATTTTTGTTTTCCTTTTTCTACCCTCGACTGCGAGATAAGGGCTCTCAGTGAGAAGCTGCTGCCACTCTGTTTGTTTCTAGCTTCTCGTGGACAGCAAAATACCCCAAGTGAGCATTGGCTGTTAGACACTGATGGCATCCGACGTATCAATTGTCTGGTAGATTTGTCATATTACGTTACTGGCCTGCTAGATATCAAGTGAAAGTAGCCAATATCTGGAGTTCAGCTTTATTGGTGGTTGAAGTTCCCAGGACTGGCCCTGAGCTTAAGCTGTACATTCACGACAAGGCTGCTCCACACCATTTGGACCAACGACCGGTTCGGTTCCATCCATTCAAGCCGATTCACATAGGTGGGTCATTTACGAAGGCTCCAAAACACACTACCAGTCGCCGCCATCTCCTCCCTACTCCTTCTCCCCGCTTTCAAAACGTAACACCCATCGCCTTCAAAGCAAGACCCCTTCCCCGCTCTGCAGACTGATCCCACTCACATTCAGCTCTCCCAAGGGTCTCCCCCCACACACATAGGTGATTTTCGCTTTTCGGAGAGACCATTCTCCCGTCTCGAAGGATCGTATTTCACTTTTATGGTCGAATGGGATGAATGAAAATCCAACGAAGTTGGATTTCCAAACTCTCCTTTTGTTCTACGCCAATTATCATCGGTTTTTCACATTGACGAAGGGGTTTGGCATGCTGTGTTCCAAAAAAAGGGGAGTTACCTAGTGATGAATCTCCCGCTTTATAGGCCCTGGCTAGCATACAAGGTACTGTGTGTTTCAAAAAGCCGCGCCCTTCTCTTTTGGACAATTTTACTCCGCAGAGGGGAGATACGTGTTGAGTAATATGAGCGCTTTTCTGGAGTTCTTTCTTAGGTAAGTTTTTCTTTTAGCTATTCTTTTCCGACGCTAATATTCATTTTCTTTTTCTATCGTACTGTTTTGTTTCAGCTCCAAACTTATGTACTTTTTTATATGTTGCTTAATAATAAGTTGATATTTCCTCCTCCATCTTTCATCTCACCTCTATTTTGGTGACGCATGCGCAAAAGCGCGGAAAGTTTCCATATCTGAAAACAGACTGCAAGCGTTGTGACTAGGAATGCCCAAAGCAGGTGGCTGCCTTCCTTTGTTGAGTATCCTTTGTGGAAGTATACAAGAAAGTCGATTGGAGAACACTTCTGCTGGAGTTTTCTTGATTTATAACTGGATGCAGTTATGCAGTGGACACCAAATTCACAATACTCAATCTCATATATAGCTTTTTTACAACACATTACAGCAAAAATTCTTACGATGTATTTTTTCAACATCATTCACATTCAACCACATTCATTTTTTCATTATAAATAATTTTTTGTGTAATGGGTTTGGGATGGTTTAATTTTGCACAGAAGCAAACTACACAGAGTTTGCAACAGTGAACTTGAAATCCATAAAATGACAATTAGTTTATTATTGTATAACAGCTTAATACTTATACACACTTTGTAATTCTCCCCAATTATCTAAATCCTAATTCGACACGAAACCAATTAAATGGAATTATGTGTTAGCCGGTTACCTATGGTCTTTATTTCGGTTATATTTTAAAGGGGGAGGACTGGATAAGCTAAAGCACTCCAAGAGGAGCCCCGCTTCACTCGTTAGTCGGAATCTTATTCTAACAAAACAATGTGAAATATTTCCTCGCAAGCTAGGCAACCCCAAAACCCAGAAGAGACTTCGCATACTAGGATACCATCCAACAAATCAAGCTCCAGTTCGCATAAAAACCACTTACCTCATGGAAAGGCAAATAGACTCCAAAAGTAAATAGAGTTAGAACATATTTTTGGCTTTTCAAATGCCTATTTTTCATTTGAACAATTGGAGCATTTTCATTTAATCCTACCTTAAAATCGCCGAATTCATGAAAATTTTCGAAATTTTTTTATTATTATTTTCTATTAATGCCCATACATTTAGGATTCCAAAAATGGTTTACTTTCGTTTCTTCGATAGTTCGAAACAAAGTTATTACACCAATTATGAACCAGAAGATTAAGCACGAGCCGCCACTTGGATGGGTATCATTTGCGGTGATAGCTTTGATTCAGAGTCGATTTGTAGAGTTATTCATAAGTATTGCTTTGTTTAAAATCTTTACTTTCTCTTGTATGAAGTATACAGAGAGAAAATACTGTAATCGTCAAAAAGTTCGACTTCCAAATTTTAATGAACTTCCACATTTTAGGCTTCGATGAGTCCGAGGATAAAAGCATTTTTGGAATTATGTCGGCCTGCCTCCCTGTCTGTGAACTCGTAACTCAAAAACACAATTAGCTATGTTATGATTAGATTTAGATTTAATTCAAATAGGTTTATTAAATGCAATTCCCGGCTCAACCTTTGTCTAATAATTATTTTTATTAATGTAATCAATTTAACAATCAGAATGCGACACAAAGAAAGACAATATTAATTTGAAAAATATAACATTAGACTTTATTTACAGTATAGATATTTAATTATTAATTTAACATTAAATAAAATAAGCCCAGGAAGAGTAGGATCACATAAAAATTATTAAAACAGTCTCTAATCAGCAGTCTGTAATTGTCTCTGGAAATTCGATGTAATCAAATATATTTCAAACTCACCTGGTGGCGTCACGCAATTTCCAGTCCAGTATTCATTAAAATATATACACTTGTAGTTTCCAATGAAAAGTACCAAGTAACTTAATTGCCTTCTTCACTCACCATATATGGTCTCAATAAAGTCTTTGAATTTACCAGGCAGCCGCCGTCACTTGGATAACATCGTCGCCATCAAGTCATTCAGAAAAATCGGCCACTTGAGGTTTCTCCCAACAAACCATTTCGATTCTTGTTACATTCTTATCAGCTCCCCTTTTTTCTTATCTCCACCCCTTTATATCTCGGGGTCCAATCTCCGTCATTTGCCTTTCCGAATAGACCAGGGTGTGGTGTCTCTTGATTGTTCTCGACCTTTCTAGAGTTCAGGGGATACGTCGCTTTACTCGCGAGGATTAGAGAGTGATGTCTTGTTATTCTTCTCGATCTTTCTAGAGTTCAAGGGTGGCGTCGCCTCTACTTAGCAAAGGTTTGATGTTATTAGCCACCATTCTGGAAATTTATATTCCAGAGAATTCTCAAGTTCACTATGTAGATCACTGTGTTCTAATTCAAACAAAATATTACACAACAACTAGACTTATGGCATTTGGTACGTGATCTTGACACTGAAATTATAGATCTATATCAAATTTTGGGCTCAATCGGTCAAAGAAAAGATGTCTAAAATGAGTACTCAATTTTCTTCACTATATCACGGTTGATACAATCTTTTATTAAAGTAAGCATATCGGCCGCGTCGACCATGCGGGAGATTCACGCCTTCTGGACTCGATTATACCAAAAATTTACCATGAGCTTTAATCCATCACGGTGAAACGGCCTCCATCTGATGTGCTATGCAGTGGCGGCTCGTCAGCTCAGAAACCAGCAGTGCTGCAAAAGTTGTATAGGCTAAGTTGTAGGAAATTTTGTGCTGATTATTTTGGTATGTAATGATGGTATACTAAAAATTGATAGGTTTTGAGTGGGAAAAAATGGGGGGGGGGGAATTTTTTTCATGTTTTTTGGCTATAACTAAAATTCCAACAAAAATTATTGGTGGCAAACCTCAGACTCGTAATCAGCACCCCAAAAAACATAAGGAAGCAAAAAATTACAACTCCTCTAGAATTGGATTTAAAAAAACTACTTAATGACTAAACTACTGAGAAAAAGCAAAAAAAAAAAAAAAAAAAGCCAGATGAGGAAGTCGCGCCAAGCGAGAGCTGGGGAAAATGCAGCTCAAATGAATTCAATTTCAAGCTGAGAAAGGGTTGGTTTTCTTGGAATAAATTTCAATAAAATGTCTTCATCTGTTTCATTTCTTTTTCCCTCGGTAAAGTTTTTTATGAAAACGAAAGTTCGTGGTAATTGATTCATGGCGTTTTTTATATATAAATTGAGCCGCTTTAACAGTTTTATTTCTTTTTTATTATTTTCTTTCAGTATTTATTTATTTTGTATTTGGTAATGCATTTTTTTCTGTTAGTGGATTTTGCCTTATTTTTACTCGGACGAAGTTAAAAGTACGGTTATTATTAAATGAAGGTTAGTGTCAATTGATTCATCAGTTCTGTTTTTCATGTTTTTTTATTTCTTAAGCATTCTGCCAATGTAAATGAGATTTTCTACTATAATTTTTGTTAGTAAATCTGTGAAAATGGTATACGAGATATGTTTGGAGGGCTAAAAGCACATCGCAGGCTGACACAAATCTTCTAGTATATATTAATAGTATTGGATGGGGTTGCTAAGAATATTATGAAAAGTTAATGCAAGGTAGGTGCCCAATGTAAAAATTTAGTTTAATATATATATCAATTATCAAATCAATACTGGGTACTGAAATATAACACACAATAATATGCAATTCTAGCTACACTCTTATAAATCACCTACGTTTGCAGACCTGAAAAACTTGCCACCAAATTAAATCATTTGAAAACATTAGTACATTGCAAATTGTGAAATCAAATTAGAGAAATTAAAACAGAATCAAAATATTTGAATTAAATATTAAAATTAATTTGAAATAGAATAGTTTAAATTAAATCATTTTAATCACTGCCATGAGTTATGCATATACAAAAATGATGCACATGATTAAAAAATGTAATAACCGAAATTTAAAAAAATGTAGCTACACATATTGCAAAGCACTGCAGGCTTAGAAAAAAATCTAGTAATGAGGATACTAGGTAAAAACAACAAATTCAAGAAACATTTTTTTGATTCTGCAGACAAATAATTGTGGTACGCTGGCGATGCACACCGCAGTCTTTGTTTGCTTGTGAATACTTATTAAAACACAAGATGTATGAAAAAATTCGTAGAAATGGAAAATTTCACAAAATTATGTATTCAGCACTCGGTGATTCAGTCGCATTATTGGTGCACTAACACACTTCCTTGAGAACTTCTATCTAACCACTGTTAACGTAAAGAAATTTTGAATAACAGGTTGTTCAAGAATTGCAACTTGATCATTTCTAGTACAGGGCTTGGTAGATTGAGTATTCAGTTCACTCGAGCTACTGATTTGGATAACGCTAAATTCGCACCAAAAGCTGTCACAATAGCCTCCATTGCATACATGAACAAAAGAAGATGAAAACTTTGGACGACACCATTCAAAGCTTGAAGGTTTCAAACTCGCAGAATCAAACATAACATCACCAAAAACTTGTTGGAAAATCGAACTCTTTCATTTTAAATTCCAACGGAAAAAGAAAAATATAAAATGACAAGCTCCCTGAAGGCCAAAAGTCCACCAGAAGCCCAACGGCCCTGGGGCCCGCAGCTGCAAAAACACACTCCGACCGCTCGTCAGTCAAGCACAAAGGAAATTCAAATTACATAACGGAAAACGCTTCCAGTGAAAGAAGCCAAAGCCTGATATCGCCAAATTTCCTACGCAGAAACAAGATGGCGAGGAAATAGTCCCGTTGAAAAATTTTGATTTAAAAATTAATAAAGTTGAAACATTAATGGAAAAGACATCAAAAGTAAAGACAATTAATATTTAAATCGAATACAAAGTAAATGATTAAGAAGAACTTAGATATTTAATGAATCTGCTAAAAATTATCGTTTGAATTTCAAAAGTTGTCAAAGATGCCACAAGAGATGAAATAAACTTTGGTGGCGAAGAATTAAAATAATTAAAAATACTGACAAAACCGAAAAATGATGTAGATGCAATTTTTGCAATCTAACAAATAGTACATATATTATGTTATAATTAGTAGAATTATATCTAACTAGAAATCACCCGTCATGCTATGATGGATGCAAATTGCCTCTTCATTAGAGGGATTTCCCGTCAAATCTGACGTGTTTAAATAGATATATATGAGAGAGAAATGTTTAACATTGATTGAAAATAAATAAAATAAATATATATTGTATAAATATTTTATTTTTTATTTACATATTATTTATATATTTCTTTATTCAAAAAACCTCTTGGTAAACAACATTCAGTGTGAAGTATTTTTCGTCGTTTAACAATTTTTCTTGTACTTCAGATGTCTTTGTAAATTTTAACGTTGTCAAAAATATTATCAAATTATATCATCACGATTGCACTAAATAATTAGATGCATCGTGGCGTCCAAACTATATCACGCGCATGATATACCACTGACGTAATTTACTACTTTCTATTAAAAAACGGAAATCAATTTGAAATATATGATTAATATAATTTAAAATTTCTTGGGAACTATTGATCATAGCGAGATAAATTTTATATCAATGGATAGAAAATTTTATTTCACTATTTTTAGAGCTATTAAATTTAAAATTAGAACGAAAATTACTCTTTTAAATTTAAAATTACTGAAATTTAGGTTCTCTAGATTCTCCCTGCTATGGCGCGAGTTTTATTATTGGTGACGTCAGAGCGTTACCGAGAGATTTGGGCTATTATATTAGTAATAATTTTGTAGTAATTTTGGTCATCGTTTACTCAAAAAGTTTCAATACAAAGAATATAAAATAGGTGTTTCTAAATATTGATACGCCTATTATGTGTACTTTAAAAAAGTCATTTGTAGAAATTTTATATATTTTATTGCAAAATTCGTCAGTTGAAACTTTTATGTGTACATTTTTCACTAAAAATACATGTTCAACTAAAAGTCGTTTTCGGCAATAAATGTCAAAAAGTATCGCGTTAAATCGTTTTTAACTCTTCAGATTGGTTAATAATTTAATATGAAAGTTTATTTTAGTCTTATATATCACGAGCTTATTAGGCAACGAAGAAGAATGGGGTAAAATTTGTCCCGCGCGTGTACTAACGTAGCAGAAAGGAGCGCGTGTGCTGACGGGTTAAGGGAAAGGTCCGCACACTCAATGAAATACACGTGGTAGTTCCTTGCTGTCGTGATAAGTGGTACGACATTACCACTCTATTGTACAGAAACCACGCGAATGTAATCATGCAAACGGAACGAAAAGAATTGCTCTTAGAAAGGAGCATTTATGGTAGAAGGCAAAGGAAAGAAGAAAAAAATCGACGGGATGCTGTATCCTGAGGAACGGCCGCTGGGATTGAGGGGCGTAGATTTACTTACCTTACTCAACTGTGACTTTCTGTGACTAAAGTAGCTCCATATGACTATTATCTCTATAGTCTATAGTGACATTTAGTCTAGTGTGACTATGAGACTCTATCGATATAAAATTCTTAGTGATTTTCAACAACTTTTCAACTCGACTGTGACTAAACCGTAATTACAAATTCTAAAATTATTTTTGCCATCTTCAATGTCTACGTTTCTCTGTTAAATGAAACTAAAACCAACTCTCTATGTTATTTGGTTGCGGAGCTATAAGCGTTTAACTTTAGTGCGAAAAGCGTCATAATTTTTTCATTTTCCGACACACTATTAGACCACTATGGAGAAACGTGAGCCTACAACAACACTAAAAAAGGCGGGTGTGGTGGTTAACCTTTGTGTCAATTAAAAGTGTAGTTTCTAAACGGAAAAAGTGCTTTATTAGCCTCATTTACTTCTTTAGTATTTGATATTAAAATACTTCCTGGTTTCTAACGCAAGGTGAAGTTTTTACTTTCGGATTGTTTATATGGTTTTTGATAGTTGTTTATTTTAGCTTGAATATTTGTCTTCACTGGTGATTATCACCTTAGTCAATTGTTGATGATGATAAGCTGTGTAGATAGCGTTTTCGGTTATAATTTCGATTTGTGGTATTTTTCATTGAATTTTACGCAGTTTCTTTGTCTTCGGCATTCTTTTAAGATTATTTCTCCCACTCAAACCAGATTGAAAAGGAAGACTTTTGGCTTTTAATTTGAATAATTGCTATCCTTATTTATAGATATCAGGAAAATTATTGCAAATTTTCAACCTGGGAAATTTGTAATTATTTATAGGATTTCTAAAACTATTTACCTTAGCCGTATAGTATAATAATATAAGTCTATTTTTAATAATATTACATAATCATTTTAGTATATTATCATATTTATAATTTTAAACAAAATAAAATTTAAAATATAAAAACTTGAGATTATAACTATTTTGAAATAAACAAACAACGCATAATGATAATTACAGCAACTTTAATGCTATAATTCTTCTTGAGTAAGCATATCTATGAAAGATCATTCTTTAATTGAGCTGAAGAGGCAGGCGTAAAAAAGTAGCAATCGCGTTGACTTAAAAAAAACAATCTTTATTTAGAATTCTTCATATTTCAATCTGCAATGGATGATAGATGATTTTAACACTTCAGATGATATTTTAGGTAGATCGAAGCCACAGCCATTGTTCGGGAAGTGCGTGCAAAGGCAGCGCGTCTGGCAAGGTGGATTGCATGGTTGCAAAAGATAAAGATGGCAGCCGTGAAGCCTTTTTATGCTGCTGAGAAACGGGAAAATCCCCGAACGCTGCAGCGGGATGAATCCGGATCTCAGCGAGTTACAGTGACAGTTATTCTTATATTAGAACTTAAGTAGAAATAATTAATTATAAATTCAAGTTAAGAAGCAGCTTTAAAAATAGGAAACTGTTAAGGTATCCGACTACGTTCGGAGGCCTTTTTTTTAAAATAATGATATTTGAAGCAATATTTTGTATTTTTATATGACATTTATGTTAAAACTTAATAAATCATAGAAAAAAGTTAAATAAATTAAATATATTTTTAAAAATTTGAAAAAACTTATATGTTTTTGCACTAAATTTGACCTTTTTTCAAACACCCTTGTTCAAAAAGAAATGATAAGAATGATAAATCCTTTAGCATATATAATCCTTCAACTATTGGCTAGGTCCTGAAGCAAAAGTTTTGCAATGTATCTAAAAACATGTAAATTATAAGAGTTTTAGTGTGAAATCATGAATTTTTAAAGAATTTTGGCCTTTTTTCAAACTTTAAAAGATACATAACTTTTTAATGGAGAATTACTTCACTTATATTTTGGTTCATTACCTAGACAATATAATAAATAATATGTATGCCAAATTTGAGACGGATATTTTAAGTTGAATTTTAGTTATCGTGTTTGAAAAATGAAAATTTTGCAAAAAATCACATTTCGAGAAAAATGAGTTTAAAGTTTATGTTCTTAATTTACAATGAGAAGAAAAAATAATTTTTCTTCAATACTCCCCAGTTTTGTAGGCTAGGCCTTAGTTTTTGCCAGCTTAGCACATTTTTAAAAATTTTCTGAATGGAAATTTTTTTAGTCGTTTTCTTGAGCCTTATGTGCCATTATCGTTTTCTATCATTCAGCCGCCATCGATAGATTTGAATATTGTTTTTCAGTCAAATAACTTTATAATGCCTATTAGTTGATCTAGAGATACTTTTAGTGATTGATATTGATCATAATTACAATTTATGTATTTTTCCTACTTTTATTATCAAAAATTACATCATTAACGAAGAATCAAGATACTGCAATGATTCAAAATTACCTAAATTTGCAACAATGTCATAGAAAAGAAAGAAATTCACACTGAAAATCTTTCAAAATAATACCTGGTATATGTAAAATAGTATAAAACAAAAATAAACAATAAAATTTAAATATCTAAAGTAAAAACAATGAAAAATGCTTCTTTATCGTATTATTTACCACTCCATTTTCAACTGTCAAATTCTACTAAAATGTCTCTAATTTCACTTCTGATCATCATATATGTAAAATAAAAACTGTTTTGAAAACTAAAAACAATAGGCTTTCAGATAAGACATTAAAAAAAAATTAGGATTTTCGGTCAAAAATGGGTTTTCGAACGTATGCGGATGCCTTAAATCATTGCATAAGGTAGGAGGCCTAAATATCGCCTACGTTCCTAATATCGCCCACCACGGTTTCTTCTTAATTTTTAGCGGTGTATGGTGGCCACCACCAGCGATGCAAAGCTTCCCCCTTCAGTAGTTGTATGAGGAAGCCATTTGTACTGCGTTGTTTTTTTCTTTTTTCTGGGAATTTTTGTTGATTTTCGTGTAAAGGGAGTTTATAATCATGTTTCATTATTTTTAGTATTATCAGTAAAGTTCAAGTGATAATGTTATATCATTTAAGGCAATGACAAAGATTATAATTGGCTACATTTTGGTGTAGTTTGTTTCTGGTTTTCAATTCGATTCGAGGGGGAGACCACGAACTTTTAGTGTTAGGTTATTTCTAATATCGCCCACTTGAGTGTTCCTATTATCGCCCTAGCCCTTTAAGCGGGTTAGACATTAGCTCATACTTCTGCTTCCGGAATATTTGTATAATATACATACCGGAATAGAACGACTCTCCTGATTTCCAGAATGTCAATACTATCTATTTTTCTCAACAGACGGCAGAGACAGTCCGTATTTCAATTAGAGTCACGTTCAATCCCTTGATAATAAATGTCCGCCAAACATTTGAATTATTTATCTGTCGTAATTAGGTGATTATTTGTATATTTTTAATATTAGTTTCCTATTTTTATGTTAACTGAGAGTTTAATTTTTTGCTCTTGGTTTCAATATTTCGTTATTTGCACGATCGTGCAGGTTCGGCGTTAACTCTTTAAAGGGACACTATATTAATAAGAAATTTCTAGCTTAAAAAAATTCATGGTTAGTGTCCTATCTCCTGCAGATATAATATTTTACGTATAAAAGACTTTTTCTGCTTTTTCTCAAGGGTGTGGGCAGTCCTGGGTATTTCACGAGACCGTTCCGCATTTCTCATCGTTGTTCGTTATTTCTCGGTTACACCCGGAGCATGAAATTGGTCACTTATTACATGTTCTTCAAATGCCCCGATAGAATGTATACCTCTGTGAATGTAATGGAAAGAATTCCCCCAGATCATCACTGAAATGTGACAAGCTCTTGCATAGAATTGAAAGCTTCCGAACAAAGCAGGCTACTCATTTTCTATCAGTAAAATCCTACCCTCCTTCATAGTTTATTACAGGTGAAGCAACAAGAATCTGTTGTCAATACATGTGTTTGTAATTATTCAGTTCCGACAAAGAAGCCAGACACAGAAAGCCGGCAAATGGGTACTACGTTTCAGGGCCAGAGAAATTTCCCTGGTCTTGACTAAATTCAGCTAAAAGTACATCTGAATACACTCCGCCAGTCCTAAATTATCTCGTGAAGAAAATATACGCAACCTTCCCTATATATTCAGTATCCGGGATAAAGTTACACACAATAGATTTTGCCTGAGGAAAAAGGGGTTGATTTTCAAAAGGAGCAGGCGGGGTAAATTGAAAGGGGACCTCGGACATTCTGAAAACCACCTGAGAGATACTTTAACTATATTCCTAAAAGTACAAGAAAGATGTTTTGT
The DNA here is from genome assembly GCA_013235015.1 of Araneus ventricosus. Lineage (NCBI taxonomy): Eukaryota > Metazoa > Arthropoda > Arachnida > Araneae > Araneidae > Araneus > Araneus ventricosus. The sequence goes on from BGPR01000356.1 coordinate 455,061, forward strand.
ATAACTTCCAATTTTTCTTGCGCCTTAATATTCATATTTAAAAAAGAAAATATGATCTAACATATTATTATTTCAATCCATTCTAGACATAGGCGATATTTGGAACATATAGTGGGCGATATTAGGAACACTTTTTTAAGACGAAAAAATTTCGCGATCTCAAAAAAAAAAATTGTGGGTGTTAAACTTATGTATTAGAGTTGTAATTCAGTTATTTTTAGAAAACAGTCCGGATAATAGGTTAGAACAATGTTTAGACAAATTGCACTTGAATTAGTCCTCTGATTAAAATAATGACTTAAGTGGGCGATATGTGGCCTCCTACCTTATAGATATTTCTAATTTCTTCAATTTTTACTAAGGAACACATAAAAAAATATAATTCTTATTATTGTATATAATTCGATATTTTAGATTAATTTATTAGAATATATAGATAATTAAAATGACTATTTTTTATAGCAATAGTGCTTCTTTTTTTTCACGAGATCTCCAAGGAAATGTTCTCATTTTTCTCTAATTCCTTTTGTTAGTTCTGATTACGAGACTGGCGCATATTGCTTTACAGAGGCTCAGTTTTGATTGCCATGCCATCTGAGTTTGGATTCCAATTAAATCACTCTGAATTGAATTTATGTACTTATTTCTCTTCAGTGATTTTAAGCGACGCACTAACTGCAACTTTATAAAAAATTTCAACATTAAAAGAAATAGGAAGGAAAATAAATGAATAGAAATTAATGGAATTGGAAGACTACTAGTAAGAACGGCGTACTAAAATGGTTTCACTGTATCAAGGAAAGAACGTTTTTTCTGCATTTGTATGAAATTTTAAATTCTTTGCTGTTCTTTTTGGAGCACTGCATATTTATTCCATGCGTCTTATTCTGTTTTTCTAACTTATTACATATTTTTGAGCAAGACACACATTTCAACAGCCGGAAGACTGGTTCTTTGGCGAAAGCCAACCACTTTCCTTTAAAACGGAGATGAAAGTGAATAATAAAATAAAGTATCTCTTGGAACATTTCAACTGTCTAACTTGATTTCATATCTTTCCACAAGGCCCCTCTCACATTATGCGGTTTCAACCGTCGCTGCGCGAAGTTGTTTACTTTTTCGCCGTGTCAGTTTTGCTTTCACACTTGACGGTTCCTCGCCGTCAGTTTCTCATTTCCTAGCTGTTTTAGTATGGATAGGAAGCAAGTAGCAGCTATGGTCTTCAACCCATCAATCAAAAGAAACGAGACTATAATCGCTTCATTTTTTGAAGAACAACGAGCAGATGAATTTCTGAATGTCTGTAGCATCTTTTGATGAATTCCGCAACCGAATGCAAAATTATACTCTGCGGCAAAATACCAAAATTTGGAATTGCATTCCACCGACAAAAATGTTATCTGTGACTCTGAAGTAACTGAGTTGTCCGTTAAATTATATGTAGGGGTAAAACGTCCTCCCTCTGCTATGAGGCGGAAGTTTGGAAAAGGGGTGCCAGCTCAGGTGTCGTCCTCGTCATCTGACTGAGGTTCAAAATGACGAAGTTCGTCCCAAAATAGCCCTCGTGTTGCTTCAAAACGGGACGTTAATACAACTAAACTAAATCTCAAGTAACTAACACTTATTATTAAATCTTAATCGTTTGAGTTTAAAACATAAAGGGTTTTAGGACCTTTAACAACGAAAAAGCAACTCTAAAATAGCGAAAGTGCGACTGTTTATTACTTAGCAAAAACTTATAGATTTTGTTTTTACCATAATTACATACGTTCCTTCCTAAATATGGATTTTAAAGTCAGTGTGATAATTTTAAGTATTGCAAATGTATATATTAATAATATATTACGTAAATCGATTATATATAAGGACCATGGTTGTGCCCAGGATTTAAAAAAACTAAGCAACCCAATGCAAACATATGTTACGAAAATTCCCTTCGAAATATCACAGCTTTAAAATCATTTAACATGGTAAATATTCAGATATGCTTTAATTACTTTTTATGACGTTAAAATAGTATATGTTTTTCTTGAAAAATATTTGTAAGATACCACGCACTGAAAAGAACTATAACTCAATGCTTTGATTTTGCATGTTTTTTCATTGTGTTTGTATAAACATAGCAAGAAAATTTCTTAGTGTTTGATGAACAATATTTTTAAAATTCTGTGCGCAAGCATTTAAAGTTTAAATCACTCACCAAACATCTATATGTATTGAGATGGGTTTTGACTATATCTTCTAAACTATTTAAAGTACACTCATGCGCATTACCACGAAATATTCAAAATAATTTAAATGTTTAAATAAAATCATAAAAAAATCTGAAACTTTAATGGCCTTATATCCTCTTAAAGAGTTCAAAATACTGAAGAATTCTATAAGACTGTCAAAATTATTTATGAAAGGTATAAAGTTTCTTGAAATTGCAACTTCAAAATAAAACATATGTCGTTATCTTAGAATTCAGTCATGATTATTAGACACTGCTATCCAGATTTTTATTAACTTACATGAAATAGTATATAATTCGTTTCCAATATCTTACACAGGGCCGCCTTATCCAAAGGGCAAATTAGGCAGAAGAACAGGACGCTATTGATCCAAGGGAGTAATAAAAATTTTCTATATTGATTTTCAACCAAAAAATTATTTAATTGTAATTTTAAATATGTTATATAATTTTATATGTTATAATATGGTATAAAACCTAGTTAATAAAATAACCTAGGAGAATATACAGTAAAACCTGTACTAAACGGAATCTAAAGGGACTACTAGAAAAATGTTCCGTTTTAAACAGGATTCCGTTTCATACAGGACTTATTAGTATATGAGGATTTCGACGGGACCAAATAGTTTTTCCGCTTAAGACAGGATACCGTTTCTTACAGTGTCCGTTTTAAACAGGTTTTACTGTAATTTTATTATAACATTATAATGCTTCTCAATTATTTTTTAGCTAGGTATTTTCTTTGGGCCATAATGCTCAGTTTTCAGGTTAGGGTGCTGACGGAGAGGCAAATTACTCTACACGAGAACACTAAAATTTCTTAAGACGGCCCTGATCTTACACAATATAAAAATACATAAAATTCGTTAGCATTGGCTTATTTCGAAATAAAATAAAATCACTAACTTTTCAATAAGAAAAAATAACGAAAACATTAAAAAATTACACAGACAACACTCAAATTAAATGCTAGTGTGTTCTAAAATAACAATGAAATCATTTAAAAATGACAAAGACAATAGTAAAATTAAATTTTGAAACATTCTAGAAAAATAATGAAATCATTTAACTGCTAAAGCTTCGAGAAGGCGAAAGGAACAAGTGACCTTGTGAAGGTGACGGACGACAAACGAATAAAATTCGTGCAGTGTGAAAGCGACGGCATAATTACAGATATTACTACTAAGACGAAGGGAGCCGTCCCATCCCGTCGCGGCCACGGCTGTTTCAAACCCCAACATACGGCCGGAAACCGCGTTCGGCTTGTGTGCAAGCTCCCACTCATTTCTTCAGTTTACCACGAAGAGGCAGCCGTATGAATTCTTGCGGAACGGTTGAAACCGTGTAATGTGAAGTGGCCTACACTTTGCCACCGTTGACCTTGAACTTATTCATATCGACGCTCGTTACCATATAAAGCACGCTTTAGCTCAGTACTTTCCCCTTTCCTTTAGTGTCGAAATTTTTCCCAACACGTGTTTTGGTAAGAGTATTTTGTTCTGCGTAACGCTGAGAAATTATGTCAAATAAATATACTTGTCAAGTTTCCTTGGACGAAATGAAGAGCACTTTAAAACTACTCATGTTCAAAAGGCCGTTCTACATTTATTGTTTTCATTGATACTTATCCACTCTTAGCAATGATTTAAATTTAAGATAAGTTCCCCGAAAATGTCGTGTAAATTGAACAGACCATATTAATTCAACTTGAATGTCAACGTGCATGTTAAAAATATCTTTATAAATATGGCTCATTTCCGTGCAGTTTCATAAAACAGTATATGTATTTTGAAAAATTATTAAAGACCGATAGACTTACGTTGACGGATTTCGTCCAAAATGTTATACAAATCTACAAATTTGGCTACAGACCAAATACTAAATTTCATTCGTCTAGCGCGTTCTGGTATTGAGTTATCGTGCTCACATACATAACACCACCGACACGTCCCCGTACCTGGAGTCACTGTGACTCTTTTTGAGCGGTGGGATGGACGTGCAGTGGAAGCGAACCAAAAACTTCCAGGTGCCCCACGCCCACCCCTCACCAGGCGCCACCCCCCGGAACAACTTTATTGAAAATAAAAAGTCTGTTACAGATGGGGTACATCGCAGAGTACAGATGCAGTCTCCCTGCAGAGATTTGAGATCGTTTTAAAATAAAGTATATTCTACGGGTTGCATTGTGATCAATTGGATTATTATATACTAAACAAAAAATTATTAACTAATTAATGGTGAGTAAAAGATATAAACATTATTAATTAATTGTAACAACAAAAATCTTGGCTAACATGAAAAGGGATAATGATGAAAATGGGGTTCTTTCAATAGGTTAATGGTAAATTGATGGATTAATGGTTATGATGGAAATTATACACAGTGTAACATATCGGGACTTTTAATATCCCATAAGGTGAAAAACATGCAGATGTGTTTTACGATTCAAATGAAAAGAAAATAATATAACTAAAATGAGAAGATACATGTTACACGAGGGGGCAATTTAAAACCGGTGCTCGGCTAACTAATTGCCATAAGGGACGATGTTTACAAGGTGCAGCATTCAAACAGTTCTTAAAGAAAGGAAAATTATTTATCTGATTCTGGGATATCCAAAACGTGGGAAGTCATCAAATTCTCGAGGTCGAATTTTTTTTTTTTTTTTTATGATAACAGTATTTGCTCCTTGTATACTTTCGTACGGGAAATTAAAAACCTTAAACTAAGCAACAGTTATGAATAACACCACAAATCTATCCTGAATCAAAACTGTCACGGCAAATGATATTCATCCTTTAAAGTAACTCTCAGCTCAATTGAGCTGACAGCTTCTACAAAGCACATATATTCCAATTAAAATGAATGACCAAAAAGCGCTGCCAACGATTTTAATGGAAAAGCTCACCTTGCGGTGGACGCCAGGAAGTATTTCAATATCTGAGAATGGAAAGAATAAATGCGTCTGACAGCACTTTTTCTTTAGCCGTTACTCGTTTTAATTGTAGGTTAACCTCCACAGTCGCCTTCATCATTTGGGATATCCCCCACTCCCCTTCCGGTTTCTTCACTATTGATGTCTCTTTATAATAGCATTTCTTTCTTTCAATTTGTGTGATAACATTTGCCTGGTTTTTTAAGACAGCGTTAATATTGTACAACTTGCCACGAATAGATGGATCTTTCACAAGTATTTCCTGCGCTATGTGATTGAATGGGGCAGAACTTTCTCTTATTATCGTGTTTCATGCACCCGCTTATCTAACCATCCTCCTTTCGTATATATAAGTTCTGTCCTCCTTCAAAGAGTGTACAATAAATTATGTTACAAATGTTTTCATTATGCATTTATCATATTATTGTGTATTCTGTATTACTGTTGCGGTGAATAATTTTTTTTTAATTTACAAATTTTTTTTATCTTCAATATATTCGTGTCCTCCTTTTCATTGGAAAAAAGTTGACTACCTTAACTTATCACTAGGTTTACGAACGTTTCTTCTATATTTATTTCTGCTGACAGCCGTCAAAATGACTGGTAACGGAAACTTCGTATTTCCTTTAAAAATTGATTCATTTGATTTAAAAACAATTACGATATTAACAGACTTATAATTTGTTTGTAACAATATTAACAAAATTAATTAACTTCTATTAACTTATACAAACTTTTGATACGCATATACTTATTCAACCTAATTTTTTTGCAAACACACAGTAGAACCTCTGGAATCCGAAATTTCGGATAATCCGGATAATCGTAAATTCGGGAATATCGGGATTCGGATAATCAGAAATTTTTTTTATTAGAAGAGGAAGGGAAAATAACAGTCACTGATAGGAAACATAGCTAATGTTTATTCCTAACTTAAAAGAAGCAATTGAATTGGTATTTAAGAATGAACACAGCACCTTAATTAACAGAAACAAAATCGGTTATCTTCTTTTGACGTAAGGAACTAAACCTGCTTGACTATTTGAATCGCAGACAGCTCTTTCCGTATTCTTGTCACAGAGTACCCATTGTCAATACTCTATGTCAGAGGTTCCGAACCTGTGGTACGCGTATCCCTGGGGTACTCTAAATCAAAGTTGTTAATGGCGGAAACTAGAAAACACAAGGGATTAAAAAGGTTACAGAATTTTGTTTCTCCAAGTGAATACTTGCTATTTAATAACTGTACCACTTGATAATTGATTATTATGAAATGCAATTTTTAGATATCCTGATAAGTCAAAACAAAATTATTACAATACTCGTTTCCTTTGCTTTGGCGTTGAACTAATACTATTGTAAAAATAGAATAAAATGTAAAATCAAAAGTAAGTTTTGTAAATGTTATTTATTCGAGTCATTTCACTCTTATAACCCAAGCCCATAACATTATCGATAAAAAATTATTTTGCATATACAGATGGTTTGGGGGAGGAGGATGACAATGAAAGCAACAAGAATAATCAAGGGGGACGCGAAGGAAAAAAGGTGGAGAATCCCTACTCTATGGCATTTGGTATATTAAGGGTATTTTACCGAATTTTCCGGATAATCCGAATTCCTCAGAATCCGAACAGAACTCAGCCCCAATTAGTTCGGAGTCTCCGTTCTATTGTATTTTATTTTGTATTTTAGTTATGTACATTTTTAGAGAAATCAAATCTCACGCGTATCACCGGCGAACAGAAATCGTAGAAATAGCGAGTTACAAACAAGCGGCGAGCTTCAATACAAAAAGATTTACTATACCTTTATTCCGTAAGTCTTTAAAAAATTGTTTACACTTCAGACGATTATTCTCTTTTACTACACTTATCTTACTTAAATCTGTCTTCACCTTTTTCAGAGAAAATTTAAGTAAACAGGAAAACGATATCTAATCGTCTGTTTCCTCTGATAATATATTAGCTGTAAACAGAGCAGATATGTAAACAGAACAATTTTAATTATCTAGATCGTTTTTTACAAATTACAATTAAAGAAGTGTGAAAAACTCTATATGATATAAGATGCAAATTTATTTGCATGCAGGCAACAATATTCGATTGCAGTAAAACCATTTTAATTCTGTCAACATTTATAACTAACCAGAAAATGGAATAAAATATTTTAAAATACGAACAAGGTCGATAAAATTTTGTCTCACGTGACCAGGAAGTATTTCTTCGTTTCTGCAAATTAAGGTTTTGATTTAGCATATTTATTATCACCGAAATGTTCATCAAAACTCGAAAATGTCCAAAAAGTGATTTTATATAGCTCTACATCGAAGAGATCTAGAGATATATTAAATCACATTTTGAAGATTTTTTTCGACTTCAACAGACGTCATGATGTCGACACATGTATTGTATTGAGATGAAATTAACCAAAATTCCTTTTGTTTAGGCCATTATACTCTGCGGTAACCTTTGTTTTAATCTGTCAAAAATCAACCTTTAATAAAAAGTTATACTTATTAGTCAAGCACAAATTAGAATCCGTTGCCTACAAAAACGCATATGAGCAAAAGGCATATTCCTCTAATTTATAACATCGTTCTTCAAAGTTTTCTAATTGCCAATAAATTCTAAAATATAAGTAACCAAATTTCTCATTTTTAGCACAATTCCCTTCCCTACAATTTTCCCGAATTTTTATTATTTTAATTTATTATTAATCATTATTAAATTATTATTCATTATTTTAATTAGATTTTTATTATTTTAATTTTTAAATACGAGCAGATTATCTTTTTTTTTCATCTTCAGTGATAGTCCATAATCTGTACTTCTGTTGCCAATGTATGATTTATTATTTCTTAATAGAATTTAGAATCCCGTTTTGAAGTTGTAGATAAACTATTTTGAAGCGAATTTCGTAATTTTGAGACTTGAGCCACCCTCTCTTCAAACTTCCACAACACTCCACATTGGTGGATGTCGTTTGGCCCCGACGGATTCAACCTGTGCCAGGCGCATATTTACGGATCCTACTATGGTTTGGATTGAGGTCGCTTTTCATTGGCTCTCAGCTTCACGTGACATCGCTTGCTTCTGAATGATGTCATAGGAGCGCGCTTAGTTTGGATTTCGATTTTTGTCTTAGCTATTGTATCATGGAAAAACCAAATTTATCTTTTAATTACGATTATTTGGATATTTCTAAAGGGAATGATGAATTCAAGACAAACATAATTTTGGTTTCCCCATGATACAATAGCTAAGACAAAAATCGAAATCCAAACTAAGCGCGCTCCTATGACATCATTCAGAAGCAAGCGAAGTCACGTGAAGCTGAGAGTCAATGAAAAGCGATCTCAATCCAAACCATAGTAGGATCCGTAAATATGCGTGCCAGGCCGCCGTACAAGGTTGATCTTGGGTGGAAACTAGTCTCGAACATACGACCTTCTGGGGGTTGGGTAAGACTTTCCACCAGGCTATCGCAGCCCTGATTCTCAATGAAATCATTTGACAAAGAGTATTGTACATTAGACACGGAAACTGTTCAAGTTTTACAAAATATATATGTTTTTAAGACGCATTTTGTGCTGTTTATATTGTAAGGGAAAGAGTGCTTATCTTTTTGAGTCCTTAATGTTTCCTTTTCAGTACAGGGTTATTCAAAACAATTGCACAAATTACAAATGGATTTGTAAACTACAATGGGAAGAAAAAATTTGAGCACAATACAGAGAAAAGCTTAAAGGTTTGTTTGGGTGCGTAATAATTGTCCTATGTGACTACGATTTAAATATTAAAATACAATCGTCGGAAAAACTGAATATCCAATAATAAGAGTTAAAACCTCTCCATTCTTCTCAAAGTAGGTGAAAAACTGACCGAAGGAAAAAAGCATTCACGACAACGACATACTTAGTGTAAAGACAATCACGAAAATGTATTAGTGGAGAAGAGAATATTCAACAAAATTTTCGATATTGGCGTAACTATGCGATGAAGTTTTGCAAAAATAAATCTAACCAGCGGGAGTGGCCTCCCCTAAACTTTCTCGTATACTTTTCAAACATTTGTCATTTCCCTTCCCCCTGCATTGATAAAAAGTTCGAACCAACTGTAACCCAGAATGCAATTACTATCAGAAGGTTTTTCATTGTTGATTATAGTGTTAGTAAAATATTGAGGTGAAGAATCATATTCAAAAAGATACGTATGTATTAAAACTTCGCAATATTTATTTTTTTTTATCAAACTCTAGCAATGCAAGTTCCGCGTGCGGAAAAGAAAACAGGAGAATAGCTTGCTCGCCAAATAACTTGCGCATGCGCAGATTGCTTCCAATACGCAAGTAAAACGAGACGCCTTAAATGTTTGCTTCCTTACAAAATCTCGCCGCCAGAATTGGTTTTTGGCAAACTGGCAAGTTTTTGGAGTATCCCTTCTTTGCACAGGCATTTACACATGCGTATGGAGTTGAACAAGTATGCTATTATACAGACCGACAGACAGTCAACCCGTTCACGGATTTGGCCCAAAATTTTATGCGGACCTACATTCATGACGATAAAACTGAGTTTAAAATTTTATCCATCTAGCTTTTCAAGTTTTTGAGTTATAGCGTTCGCATGACCTCGAACATACAGACAGACAGACTTCCCTTTGACGGATTTTGTCCAAAAGTTGATAGAAACCTACAAATTATGTTTCAAGTTCACATACCAAATTCCATCCCTTCATCTCTAATAGTTTTCGAGTTATCGTGTTCACAGACACACACACAGACATAATTCCAAAATTGTGTTTTTCGGTCTCAGAGAGGTCTAAAACGTGGAGATTCGTCAAAATCTCGAGTTCGAATTTTTTGACAATTACAATATTTTCTCTTTGTATACTTCGTATACGAGAAAGTAAAAACGAAGGTTGGTTGATTGAATTGAATAATGCTGCAATGGGAATGGTGCATTAAACAAGGTTAAAAGCAAAGCAGCGAGCGTGGCCTCCCCGAAACTTTCTCGCATACGACTAACACGGGTGGAAGAAAAAAATACAACACGCGCCAGAAACGTGCGGCATTCCCTAAGGTGGGGAAAACGCTCCAGCGTTCGCTCCTTTTTTGCGTCGTGGAGATATGACTTTAAAAATCGTTTGCAATTGACACCAAATTAAATTTAATTTTAAAAAGATAATAATAAAAATATTATTTTATAATTTGGGAGATGCTACAATAACACCACCCCCTAGTGTTTAACGGATTAGCTCTAAAATTTAACACATATCTGAAATATGATCATAAAATCTTGTGCCAAATTTCTTTCAAATACCTCATTGTATTTGTTATTTTAGTTATCATGTTCACATGCACACTGAAGGACGAACACATAACTTCCTTTAGACGGATTTTACCCATATTTTCATAGAAATATGTAATTTTAGTGTAAAGACAACGTTTCAAATTTTATCCATCTAGCTTGAGCATTTTTTCAGCTATCATGTTGACAGACAAGCAACCATAATTTCAATTTTTTTTCTGTCACAGGGTGATCTAAAACCTGAAGATTCATCAAAATCTCGAAGCAATTTGTTTTAATGACTACAAAACATTTTAACAATTTTTTATACGAGAAAATAAAAAAAAACAATGCACTATTTAAAGCAAATAAAAATAATATTCCTAGGCCGATTATTAAATAATATTAAAGGCCGATCTAAAGACCTCTAGGACAGGGGTCACCTTTTCTGTTTAAACATGATTTGAAATTAGATCAGCTTTCTATTTAAGTGGAGTCGAAATATTCACAAAATCGAATGAAACCAGTCAGTTTTTCTTCCAATAAGATAGGAATCAATCAGCGGAACAAATCTTCTTTTTGATTATTGAAAGGGAAATAATTAGAAAAACAAACAAAATATTATTTTAAATCGGTTTTACATTGTAATTCAATTCGAATTAGAGCGTTATTTTGCTTTGAGTTACTTTGAAAACTGACTTTTATTGGTATATTAACTATCGAATGAAAGTAACAGTTAATGGAAAAGTTACAGTAAAGTCTCGATAACCCGGACTAGATGGGACCGGAACCTGTGCGGATCACAGAAAGCCGGATTAAACGGAATTTGCCTTAAAATGCACGTAATACAAGCTTTAGATGGGTAAAGCTACAAAAATCAAAGTTTTTTTTCATAAATACTTACAACTTTTCCTACTGCTTAATTAACACAGCTTAATAGATGCGCCTCTTTATTATTTTCGTATTGACCTCTCACTAAAGTTAGTATATTCTGCTTTTTTAAAAATTCCGTCTGGAATAACCGGATGTCCGGACAAGTGGTGTCCGGATTAGTGAAACTCTACTGTACTTTTCTATTCTACCGGCAGTTGATGCCTAACACCTCACTCACTGAACACTGATTTTTTTTTCTACAACGTGTCAAATAATAAAATACAGAGATTTTTTAATGCTTTACTGAAAACAGAATTATATTACCGTTTAAATCCAAAAAGAACTAACATAAATTACTCCTACTAATAAATACTACTGGAAGTCTCGGATATGGCTTTAATTTCTGTAACTATAAAACCTGTCATTTCCATATGCCACATTTATAAATTTAAAATCTAAATTGTTTATCTTAGAAAAGGCTCGCATCCAAGTGCAAAACAGTCAAGTGAATTGTTGTTTTTTCAAGTTTATATTTACTAGGGCCTCATTGTGATACAATCATTTGAAAATTCACAAAAAAAGAATTTAAAAGCCTTGTCTTTTTTTTCGTTTTTGAGTAAATTCCTTCTCGAACAAAGGATTCATTTCTTTACTTTAACTACTGTTTATTCACCAAAAGGAAGCTGTTAATTGCTTTTTAACTACTCTACGTTGTATTTCAAAATAAAAGAGTCCTTTTCAGCAACGTACCTACTACACCAAAATGTCAAAACTTTTAGATAAAACAGCAACCACGCCCATGATTTTTTACACCACATTCTAGAAGAAACTTTCATCTCCGAATAAAGAAATGTCACTTTAAAACAAGTTTACAGCGTAAACTGTATGAAGTTCTTTGTGTTCGTCTAGTAATAAATGGCATGTGCAAACATATTTCATAAATGTTCGAGGTCCTATCCCAAAATCTTTCAAAAATTAAATAACCTTTCCATTGCAATAACGGCAGACGATAATCAAGAATCTTACAAACGATATTTTTTGTTCGTATGACCAATCAAAATTCGTTGTTTGTCACACCTATCAAAACGCTTTCGAACCCCCACTTTTTCCCCCTGTAATCGCGGTTCAGTGAAATCCCATTCAAGGCTAATTTTTTTACTGTTTATTTTTTTCTAATTTTCTTCGTCTGCAAGCGGAGAAGCCTTGCAAGGTCAATTGTAGGATAGTATGATGATTTTATCGGTGTTTTTTTTTTTATAATTCCTTTTTTTTGTATTATCTTAGACCGTTGCAATCGCTCAGAAGCATCATTTTTTAAAGTTTTTTTCTTCTTCCTTTCTTTTACTTTTTATCGCTTTTGTTGTTTATTCTGAGCTTTTTCTTTACCTGTAAGGTAAGGGGGGGAATGCTGTGTTCTAAAGCGGTGTCCCAGGCTAATTATTATACTGTGTTCGTCCCACCTGTGAGCTTCGCATCCAAACTGGATTGCAATGACCTAATTCCCCTACTATAAAAACTTTCATTTTTATTTAAAAATGATATTCTGTCTTTACAACTCTTTCGCTTAACCACTCCTAGCAAGAAACATGAACAGTTTGGCGGTAAGTACATTCTTTGTAACTTCTAGAACAAAAGCGAACGTTCTGCAGATAAGCAACTTCTCAGTTAAAGACGATAAAAGTTTCAGTGCTTGTCAGTTACTGGATAAATATCTTCAGGTGCTTCTTTTTAACTATCGCTTATGGACTTAGGTTATGTTTCTAAAAAAATATAGACTGACATTTTTCTTTTTCAATCTAAAAAGAACTAACTCTAAACTGAAGTTCTTCAGTATCTGTTGCTTTATTTACAATGAGCATCTGTATTGTAGCTTTGTTTATTTGTACACAAGAAATAGATTTAGCATTAACCGGTACTATTAAATGTTGACAGAATCAGATCGGCAATAGTTCTAGATCATCTTTTGAGCCATCTTTTTTTTTTTTTTTTTGATTACGGATTGAAAAGAACTTTGGAATGAATAGGGGATAATAGCCTTTCTAGCTGAAAATCTCCCAAACCCATTTTTCAAAAACTATTAAACACTACTAAATATAATTTAACAATTGACATCGATTAAATGTATTTAAATCCCAAAACAATAACAAAAATTTTCAAAATTACAGTTTAGTGTTATATCACTAAACCGTTGTTGACCAGTTACAAGGCGTTGGTTTTTGCAAAATAATGCCAACAAAAGTTTTCAAAAATATCTTTTGATGTTAATTTCACTGAATCATCGTTAAGCTGATGCATGCGACTGATGTCTAAAAAGTGGAATGGAAAATTATTTTCATTTTTTTCTAAATTAAAAGGGACTTCTATTTCTAAATTGAGGTATTTTAGTATCTGTTGCTTTGTTTACGATAAGTATCTCTACTTTAGCTTTGTTTATTCTTTATAGCAGTATAACTATTCTCATGACTAAGCTCATTTTCATTTCTTAAATTTTTAGTAAAATTTTTCTTTTCGCAAGCTTAACATTCCCCCCCCCCTTTAAATGCCTTCAAACAGCATTAATTTATCTTTCTCTTCTATTACTTGAAGTACTGATGGAAAAGTAATGCTTAAATGCAACAAATTATTTCAGTTATTTAAAAAAATAAACAAACCAATTAAATTTATTTTTAAAACTAAGTATTTGCGTTACTATTTTTTCATTTTCTGATGAAATTTTATGCATTGAAACTTACGAAAATTGTGAATACGTACTGTGATTGTGATGAATTATTATATTGATATGACTTTTATTTTACTGTGTATAATATAATTCATATTTTAAGAAACTTGAAATAAAACACTGCAAAATATTAGTTATGACAAAAAAGGAAAGTCGAAAGTGAAAATTAAAATGTTTATTCGAAAGAGCTTTCTCTATTATATCTCTAACGCAGGAACTACGCATATTACATATTTACGAGAAATTAGTGCTATATATTTTTATTTTTTCACTGAAAATGTATACTATATTATCTCCTTCAAAAATCTCCATTCTTTCTCATACCAATTTTTAACTTGTAAACAAATGGAATCAATTCATATGACGTAGCAGTCGCATGACAAACGTAACAGACATCTAATATGTAACATGTTGTCTTATGCTAGACGTCGCGTTATTTTCCTTCATGAGTGATGCGCAATAGCTTCAAAAATTAAATAGGCATGGACCATTTGACGTTTATCACGTTAGCATAAACTGACTCCATTAACAATGTAGATACGATATTTTATATAATATTCTCCACAGGATCAATTTGAATTATATCTCTTTACAGTGGCGAATCCAGGGGTCTGTGGAGCTGCAGCTCTCCCCCCCCCCCATAGCTGAACTAGAATTCTTGATTTTATTTAAAATCATTACAGTTGTTTAATATTAATCTCCCTTTAAAAAAACCCGACAACATTGCTTCCTAACTTTAACAGGCTAGAAAATTTTTTCACTTTTGTATTCATTTCACTCGTAATTGTAACGTTGAGGCGGTCGAAAACATTTTTGGTCTAGTTATTTAATTGTGTTTTTCATTAAATTATCGAAAGTATCGCAGTGTTCTTTGTGATTCTAATTGCCAAGAGAGTAAAGTCTGTAAAGTTAAAGTGCTTTGGTTCACCTAAGCGATGAGGTTTGATATTCGTAATGTTTTATGACATACAGAAACATCCATAACATACATAATGTTCTATGACCTCAGCCCCCCCCCCCCGACACAAATACTGGATTCGCCACTGTCTCTTTGCACTAGAAGTGGATATTTCATCTTAGACATTTGAACCACATAGTTAGAAAACAAAGTTTGTTTATTTGTTAATTATTTAGATGTTTATGAGCTATCTTATAAATTTAGCCTAAACACATTATTTTTTCATATTCTGATTGTTTTTCTACATCGTGCGATGAATATTTGAAAAGCATGCCATCTTACATCAAACTAAGGTTGTCTAACGCTGCGCTACGACATGAAGTTCTTATGTTTTTTTCTGTAAAATGTGCAATGAATTCCCGAATTAAATTGGCGTGGAACTCTTAACATGTATCATATGACTCAGTGGCGTAACAAGGATAAGTGGCGCCCGGGTCATAGTATGATTTCTTCGCCCCTTGTCATCAACAGTGGCTTAGCTTGTGTGAACGGCGGCCGGGACATAGTATTTTTAGACCCCTCATTGTATTTGACTTCAAAAGTAGTGTTATAAACGCATTAACGTTTTGTCAACATTTCCAGTGGCGTAGCGAATGTAAGTGGCTCCCGGGGTATAATATGATTTTTTTGTCCTATAGTCGTCCTCAGCGACTTAGCAAACGTAAATGGCGCCTGGAGAATGCTACTATTTTTACGCCCACTCCTCATAATTTGCTTTGAAAAAATGGCAAACGCAGTAATGTTTTGACTCCATGGCGCCCCCTTCTAACCAGCGCCAAGGCCTCTATACCCCTCTTGCACCTTGATCTTTACGCCACTGAAGAGATAAAGTGCAAGAATTCAGTTTCCTTAAATAAAATTAGTGATTAGATTCGGCCTCCACTTATTACGAATAGAATTCAATATACTCTTAGAGTAACACGAAAAATCCTCATATGAAATATTGAATGTTATGATACTGTTTCTTCGGCATCAGAAATCAGAAAAGAGTTAACATCCGCCATACCTAAGCATCCAGAGTACACTGAATGCTTGCCGTCGCGGCGGTAATCGGTAATTAAGCTTGGAGTCCTACTAACGATCACCGGCCACTGTCCAACCCTTTCCGCAGGACGTAAGTTCCGTCATCGGAGTGCAGATAACTCAAAAAAGAGGAGGAAATAATATCACCAGGGAAGCAAGAACTCGCCTACTTATCCTGCGGCTTCTATTCTCCATATTTGAGGTGCCCCCTGATAGGATTGTATCTTCGGTATGAAAGACTAAGAACCAATAGTTTAAGAACTGATATAGCCTAAACTTAGCTAATTTAAAAGTATAGTCAAACCCAGGGTAAAACGAACCTGGGATATAACGATCCCTCGCTTATAGAGACCTTTTCAAACAGTCCCAACCTTTGCCACTAATGTATTTTCAAATGCTTGTAACGATCTTCAAAACCAAGGAATACGACAAGGTGAACCAAAATTTCTACTTTTCAAACTTAGTTTAAACTTTTTAACGAAAATCACTAATTATTTTTCATATTTTAGAGAAATAAATGTACTTTCAATTTATTTCACTGTTTAATTTTTTAAAAACAAATATTTGTTTTAATTCATTGTAGCCCATTGCTAATTGCAATTTAGTACAATAAATTTGTGCAACACAGAAATGCATTTAAGGATTATAGAAAATCTTGAGTAGCCAATATTTGAAAAATCAGATAAAGTGAACCCCCTGTTATAACCAAATTCTGGATTGATCCATTGAGGGTTCCTTTAGAACGGGATTCGACTGTATGAAGGATTTGTATAATATTACTTCAATGGTTGATGACTATGCTCAATGAACAATCCAAGATGAGAATTTTGAAAATAGCTACCTTAAATATATAACTAGAATAATCTTTTAATTTCACTGTAAATATTGTTATTCGATTGTAAATTGTGTGCATGTTCCTTTAGGTCGCAGTGTTAGCCTTCGTGTGTTGCTCAGTGGCCATGGCTGGCTACGCCAGGACCTACTACCACACTGGTCACAAGGGCCATCACCTGGGCGGCGTTTCCTACGGATACCATGCTCCCAAGTACGTCGTGCCTGCACCTGTTCACTATGCCAAGCCGGTGGTCCACCACGCAGCTCCCATCGTCTACGCCCACAAGTCTTACAGCAAGCCTCACACCACCCACTACATCAAGCCCGTTGTCCACGCTGCACCGGTGAGTAACTCACGAATATTTGGGGTGTGCCTCATTAACGCTGTCACACCTGTTTTCCACCTCATTGTGGGAGGATCATATGAAACACCTGGAGATTAAAATTTAAAAGTTAGAGAACGCCTTTTGTTCCAAGGCCCTTCTGGACAAGGACCATTTGGAGAAATCTTCTATAACAGTTGCTATAAAAGAGAGAATAATTTCGGATCTCTATTCATGAAATCGATCCCACTATGAGTTCCTCAAGAATATAAGACCAACTTGTCGTAGCTCGATTTGTCTTTAGAGGAATGACCATTAGCTATCCCCCTCCCCTCATGCGAAGGAGGGTAAATAGAACCCGGGGTGTATCTACTAGAAAAGGTACTATATAGTACCTGTTCTGCTATTGTGGTAAAATGGTGCCTGGAGTATAGTACTGTTAATTGGTACCTGGAGTATAATACTATAAAATGGTGCCTGGGGTATAGTACTGTTCTTCTTCTGTATGAAAAATCTATCCCATTAAAAGTCTCAAGAAGATATCTGAGGTAGTTTTTGGTGGGACCACAATTAATACCTCCCTCACTAGTGTTGGAGGGTAAATGGTCCCTTAATCATTGTATTACAGTGGAATCTCGGGAATCCGAACCCCAGGAATCCGAAGTTTCGGATAATCCGAACATCTTTTTTTAATTTTCTGAAACAATTTTATCAAAAAATGAAGGAAAACTAACAATTACGAATCAGAAAGAAGGCTAATGTTCATTCCTAGCTTAAAAGAAACATTTGAAGTGGTATTTATGAATGAATATAGCACCTTAATCAGTAGAAACAAAATCGGTTATCTCCTTTTGAAATAAGAATTTAAACCTGGCTGATGATGCGAATCGCCTCTAGCTCTTTCACAGAGCACCCAAAGTCAATACTCAACTGCATTTGGTATATCAAGAATATTTTACCGAATTTTCCTGATAATACGAATTTTCCGGAATCCGAACAGAGGTTACGACCAATTAGTTCGGATTCCCGAGGTTCTACTGTATTTTTTTACACGCCCCCTAGTCATATTTGACTAAAAATTGAAATAAATAAACAAATATTACAATATTTACATAATACGAAATTCAAACAGGAATGACACATTTGACAGCTAGTTCACGAGCATTCGTTCCATGTTGCAGCTTGCAGTATGGATAGAATATTATAAAATATTATTTATTTATATAATTTATCGGTACAATTCGCTTTAAAGATGAATATTTATATCAAAATGTGTTTTAATAAATAAGTTTTCTTGTTTGTTTATGTGTTCATGAAATGCGACATATCCTGATCTAATATTCTTAGACCAGAAGTGGGATTGACTCTAGGCTTCCATCGAAGGGTAAAGCGGGACATTCACCGCTGCTCAATTCCGAGATTTTTGGAACACGAGAAAGGAAAACTTTTCGTCAGTGTTGAAACCCAATGACAATTGGCGCAAATGGATTGGATGTTTGGAATTCCGAATAGTTTGAAGTCTGATTGGAATGGCCGGATGGCCTTCTGAGAACCAGTTGCGAGGGTAGCGAGGAAACAAAGCTTCTGCCTAGATTGAGACCCCTCGACGTGGCTAGTAAACTCGGGAATTTCCCGTTTGGGGGAGAAGGTATGTGGGTGGGAGTAAGTCTGCGACTTTGAACCTTCTCTCAAACAATGCGTCTCGAAACAAACTTTGGAACATCCTTGAATGACTTACCTAAAATTTTAGACTGGAATGAGTGGAATACAAACCAGTTCTTGGAATAAATGGCACAGCTTAGCCTTCTCGTGAATGCTCAGCTTAACAGCAGTGATTTTTCTATTCCATGGTTAAACGTTAATTAATGTTGTTACTATATCAATCCTCGTCAATCTTTAACATTTAAAACTTGTTTGCAAAAATTGACAGTCGAGTTTTCTGTAAGAGTTAAAGTATATGAACGGAATTTTCAGTTAATCTAGCTACTTTTACGGTTAACTATTGTTTAAGCTGGAAGCATGTGGCTAAAAGGAGACAGCGATTTTCCCAGTTTTCAATAGTTTAACCCAAGAATTTTTTCTGCTAAGTAAATAATTATCTAAAAAATTAAACAAGTTGCAACAGTTTGGCTAATGACTCTAGAAAAAGGAATTACACGGTAAAATTAGTGCACATTTCTTAAATGCAACCACCTAAATTAAATTATGCAAATGATACTATGATTAAAAACTGAAAAAAGTACAGTGCTAGTGTTTCTGAATTTTTTCACTTAGCCTTTTGAACTCTGAAAGTAATTGAATGTATAATTATTCACGTGTGTGTCAAAGTTCAGCTAAGGCCTTTAGGGATTATAAATTAACTAGCTCTGGATGTAATCATATCCTTTTATGGGTTGCTGGCCTCCCAGATCAAAAAGATATGAACACTTCAATTTTTTAATTATCATAATTATAAACATCAAATTTATTAAAATTATTTTTAAATGTCTCATGTTAATTCATTATTCATTAATTAGTCTTATATACATATATAAAGCAGGAAAGTTTATGTGCGTGTTTATGTGTTCGTTTTCCGGTTCTTTATGCACTCCCAAACAGATGGACTTACGGCGACCAAATTTGGCACAGTGATGGATTAGCACAAGAGGGAGCTAACGCCGTAAAAATTATTTTTACGGCGAATTATATTTTTATTTATTTAATTAAATAACGGAAAATAAGCTATTTTAGACGTTTTCAGCCAATAATTTCTGAAATACTTATCGTACGAAAATTATTTTTACATCACCTTAAAGAGCAAAAACTTTTTAATGATACCAATTTAGTTGTTGTACAATTTTTTCTCTAACTGTAATTAACGATTCAATATTCATTTTAAACACAATATGTAACAATGTTTTCTATTGTTATAAAATCAAATTTATTGTTTTATCAAATCCTTTATTCACATGCTTTTACCGCTGTTAAAGTTATGATAAGAAAATATTGCTTTCTTTGGTCATTGACACCAAGGTAGATTTCTTACTTCCGCCGTTATTTCGTAGCATGCACTTCGTTTTTATTTCGTAACTTTTAATATGCCCTCAAATATTCAGTGACGTTAGTTTAGTTACTACGATAAACGAACGATACTTAGTTAAACGATGTTTCGTTTCAATTTAACAAATTTTTGAAGGATCTTAATCAGCGGCTTAGCGACCGGGAAGTATAGATACTGCAGATGTAAGTTTTAGGGGCGCCATGGAGACAAAACATTAGTGCGTTTATGCCAGTTTTAAAGCAAAATATTATTAGGGGGCGTAAAAATAATGCCAGGACCCGAGGGCCATTTGCGCTTGCTAAGCTAATGACGACTGGGGTAAAAAAAAAATCATATTCCCTGGGCGCCACTTACCAACACCAATGACCATGTTGACAAAACGTTAATATGTTTGTGTCACTTTTTAAAGTCAAATACAATAAGGAGTCGAAATATATCATGTCTAGGGCGCCGTTTACGCAAGTTAAGCCTCTATGCTGAAGAGGGAAGGAGAAAGAAAACCATAGTATGACCTGAGCACCACGTACCCTCGTTACGACACTGTCAGTATGTAAAGTCATTAAAGCTTAACCGAGTCCCGTTCCTTTCGAAGGGAGAGGGCCTTGGGAGAAAAAGAAGGAATGGTGCTTCCGGTCAGGCACACAAACACCAAAACGAAGAGAATGGGAGGCCATTAAAAGCATGATGAGATAAAAAAAAACATGATACGGAGTATTTCTGTTGTCTCGGTAGCAATTATGGAATGAGAAGATGGAATTCCAAGGGCTGTCAGACTCGTGTGAAGTTGTTCAGAGTACGGAGACAAAAGGAAGATGTCTGTTTAGCTGCTGGTAGTTACAGTAAAAAACTGTTTAATTAAGTTTAAAGTGTTACCACAAGTAACGCTGGGTATATAAGCTAGTATTTATTAATCATGATTCGAGATTTTTTTTTTAAATGATGTTGATATGCACCCAAAATAGAATAAGTTCATAATGAATATGTCACTTGCAGCTAAGCAGTATAGTTTGGGCAGTAACTCTAAAAACTAAATAAAAGCCAGTCCTTATGCAATAAAAAAATCGGGCTAATCTCTACTAATAATAATGGAAAATGTGTGTATGTGTTGGCGCTCTGCAGAGCAGACCACTGGACCTAGAGCTACGAAATTTGGCACAAACATACTTTGCATAACGGGAATGTGCACCTCGGAGCTCTTTTTTGAAATTTTAATTAATTAAAAATTAAGCGAAATTTTGGCGTTTTTGCTTAATAACTTCCGAAAATATTGCAGCACAAAATTATTTTTACGCCATCTGAAAGTGCAAAAAAGTACCTTTTCAATAATGTCAATTAAGTTGCTGTACGATTTTTCTCTAATTCTAATAAATTTTTAAGAATATTTTTGGGCATAATTTACAACAATACTTTTCATTTTTGCAACGCAATTCAAACCGTTTTCATTGTTTAAACAAACATTTAATTTCGTGTTTCTCCATCATTGTTGAAAGCTAAGGTAATATCTTAATGTTTAATGCTATGTTTTAATCAGCATATTTTCATCCAGCTAACATGCTGCTCGAAGTAAAATGTGGCACGCCATTTTAAAGTTAAAATTAAATGCATATTTTGCGAGAGGAATAAGAGAGTGAAGTTGATGAAGATGTTACATGACACAGGCAGTTACTTGACTCCATTAGGGACGTTCATGAAGACAACGAACAGAACAGATGCAAAGCTACTGAAAGAACATGAGTTAAATGTCTATTACAATTTGAAATTTAAAACTGTTAAGGGAACCATGAGTATCAAATTATACATTAGAGATTAAATTGAAATTATATTCTTGGCGAACAAGCTGGTTGCCGAAGGAGGCTAGTATTAAATAAAGATAAGATTTAACATAAGCAAAGAAGATATTTAGACTTAAGTACAAAAATTAAGTATGAATATTCATTTAAATATCTATTGAATAATTTTATAATTCAAAGATTTGATATTTTTTATGTAATTTTGAGTTAAAAAATATTTTATTTTGTTCTGCCTTTTAATCACTATCCATTAACCAACTGGTAATATGGAATACAAAAATTAACTAATAAGCTATCAATCATATATTTCTTTCTACGTTTTTATGAAATTCAAATTCGTTTTCAGAAGTAATAATTTTTAATAAAATCTGAAGTGCGCATTACTTTCTGGAATTCCGCAATATCTTTTTTAGGTGTTCTCGTGTCCTTAAGGAATGACATTCCGAGACTGAAAGTTAACAATACTGGAATATCAAGCAGCTCATAATAATTCTCAGTCCGTTCGAAACGGTTTAGCAAGGAACTGGAGCATTTCAGCGCAAGGATTGTTCTTTAAAACGTGATAAGAGAAAATATTCAATTCTTTCTATCTTAACCTAGTTTATAAAAGATGCAAACGTATTGTTTAACTTAACCTGTAACACAAACTAAATGCTCTTTAACTTGTGCGACCTTCCGCGGATGCGAACAGACTTGAGGAAGTAAATAAACCATTCTGAAGATTCTGCTCGTGTTAGGCTTCAGAACATAATTTTTTCTCAATTTTTTTCAGTCCTGGAAGAATATAAATTAGAATATTTTTGAAAGCTAAACAATTCTGCTGCCAAAATTCGGTTTAGAAATTTCTAGTGAATGGGAAAATTATATTAGTTAATTGGGATACCTACCGTTAATTTGAGGGGATATTTTCTCTAGTTTGAATTTAAACCTATTATCATTGCAAAAACACTCTTCTGTTAGAAGCATTTCGTAATTAACCACTAGTTATACTAAGACTGTTCTGTTCCCCATACATAAAATATCATACAATGTAGGTAAGTGTTCTAAATCATCATTTAGTCTGTTCTCCATACAAAAGAAAATATTAAAATCTGTTCAAATTTCTTTTCAATATTAAATAAAAAGGCATCAAAATTTTTCATTTTTGCAGATTTGATGTCCTTTTACACCCTTCAATTTTTCCCCTTTTGTTCAAACAATTCTTAAATTTCACTTTTTGCAGTTTCTGTTTCTGAGCAATGTTAGTAGCTTTAATTTATTTTTTCTTAATGCGTCCATTGGATTTCAATTTCCAAGTTTATTAATGTTGTCTGGACTCTGACAATTAAACAACCTAAAAAAATAAAAGATTTATGAAGGTTCATTTATAGTACATCTGGCTCCCCCGGGGGGGGCACAGCGAGTACACGGATGAGTGGCCGCCGGATAAATAAGAGAGCACTCGCTTCCCCTGGGGGTATAGGAATGGTGGGTCTCTGGTTCCCTCCACCATTGATAATACGTATCACCTTCGGGAGGGGTCAGGCCGTCGCCGGTGATGGCCATTAGGACTTCGACCTTACTTACTACCTTACTAAAACTAGATCTACCTTACCGGTAGATCTAGTTTTTCTGGTTATAGTTGACACCTCCGGAGCCGACCATCTTTCGGAGGTATCGTTTTAGTAGAATCTGGATCTCCGCCTCCAATAAGTATCGATTTGTGCACTCATTCTGGGTGGGCAATCATGTTAAACCACCGGACGGCTTCGGCCGGATTGGGGTTTTTGGATTGCTACAGTACAACAAAACTGTTAGATGAGACACTGCTGCAATCACAACAGTTATGATGTGATTGCAGTTTAACTTGTCAAGCGTCAAACTGCAGAATAATAAAAAGTGCAATGTGGTCAATCATATTATCATGTGATATATGTCAAAAGCGACTTGTGCTCTCATGCTGAGTAGGGCTGCTTCTCGGCGGCCCATCACGTTAAACCACCGGACGGCTTCAGTCGGTTTGTGGTTTTTGGATTGCTACTATACAACAAAACTGTGAGATGAGACACTGTTGTTACATCAGTTATGATGTGATTGCAGCTTAACTTGTCAAGCGTCAAAACCGCAGAATAATAAAAAGTGCAATGTGGCCAATCATGTTATCATGTGATATACGTCAAAAGCGCACACCAGCGTTAAATTCAAATATTCTTCTTGCTGAAGAAAAGGAATATGATTTCACAGCACAACGTTAAGAATCCTTGCAGTTAGATGGTATACCCGATGACTTTCTCCGCGTTATTAAGAGGACAGATAAATTGACCCCAATGAATATATTATTTTAAATTAAATAATTCAATGAGTGAGAATACTGGAAATAATCTGGCGAATCAGAAGGCTGTTGTATTCTTAAACGTTACAGCAGATGAGAACTTATTCTTGACATATGCATAGGCAGAGTAAATATTTAATGTAAATGTTATTCTGATTAGTGGATGAAGGTTATAAAATGTTAAATTTTCGCATACGAAAATACTGGCATTTGAAGTTACCATATGGTTGTATTGTGTCGGTGCGTCTTTTCCTGACAGCTGCCATTAACATAAAAGAAATAAGTTCTCCGTACCTTTAAATGATAAATCAGCAAAATCCCAAACCATTTTTTAAAATATGGGATAATTTCAGAAGAATGTTGTACTTCCATGTGCCACCTTACCTGGTGACCAAGTGGCCAGTTTGGCAAATATTAGATGGCTGCCGGATACCAAAAGAAATGAAACCTGGTTTTGTGGTCTTAAATCCAGAGTTCCTTGTCTCAGCCAAACGTTTAACACTCGATATTTTACTAGGTATTTAGGGAGAGCATTAGGCATCTACATCAAACAGTGTAACGATGATGTGAAAGTTATTTCCCTGCAAAAGTTGTTTCTAAACAGCGAAGGATTCATCCCAATCTGTTACTGGTCTGTTATCAACGTAAATGCATTAGGTGCATCGGAACATGTTACAAAAAAGGGAGAATAGTTCTTTCTGATGGTGATATCTTTTTAATACTAACTTGAGATAAGAAATAAAATCGCCGAAGACCAACAAAAGCATGTAAAAAATGCCAGCAATTTTTAATTTATGCGTCTCTCAAAATGTCAAGCTTACCTTTTATAGCTCTTTAATAGTTTTGCTAGATCTATCTCGTTTTATTTGCATTCCTTAATCTTGATTTGCGAATTTGTATGATATTTATTTTTCTTGTGCCTTTTAGGTTTACAGTAAGCCATCCCACTACCTTGGAGGCCATGGATATGGCATCGGATATAAGCCACTCGCCTATGGCCACGCCATCCGTCCCGCTGTCTATGCCCACAAGCCACATTACCATCACTAACCGAACTTCGTTTCAACGTAAGCTGACTTCCTATTTATTCATGAATTAATTTATCAGTGAAAAATATGTATGGAAACAATGCATATTTCAGACGATAATGATAAAACTTCTACTACTCGTCATATGTTCATTGTTCAGATGATCATGATAAAATTTCGATTACTAAGTTCATTGCTGAGATGATCATAACAAAACTTCGATTACTACCTTGCGTTAACTGAACGATTCCAACTGTAAAACAGAATTGAGAGCAATTCGACTGAAGTCAGATTTATGTCAATTTTGCTGCCTAATAAATAATTATAGAACTTAAACCAAATAACGATTCTGAAAACGTAAAACATGATTGAATATTACTTCTTAGAACCGCAAAATAAGGACTTGTTTAAAATATATTAATTTTTGTGTGACTTAAAGAAACATCCTCGCCTACAAGTGGACGCTGGAAGTGCAATCGAAAATGAATTAGAATTTTATTAACATAAAGATGGAAATTTTTCAAAATACGTAGATCTTTTTTGAGTATTTTTAGATTTATGATTTTTAATCAGTTCGGAACTGAAGCTGGTTAAAACTGACAGTGAGATAACATAGATTCTGCTGAAGTTTTATCTTCATTTTTAATTTTACTTCTAAGCCATTTATTTATACGTACCCAAAGAGCCATAGTGGCTCACGATCACGTGTTTGCATTCCCCTGCTTTTACGATTAAAGGTTCTTAGTGTTCTCTATTTCAAAGTTTGTTCTCAAAATTTTGAGACGCACTGTATATTAATTATGTTTTAAAGTTGTAAACAGTTTTTAAAAATAATACTATTATAAATGTGAAGAATTATCGATCTTTTACCCGATGACATTCCATTTTATATTGCTTTTAATTAAATTATTATAATTAATTATATATATATTAAATTATTATAAATAATTGTGCATTACAAATACCACAAATTATGATGTATTTTTAATTTTTTTACAGATTCCTTGATTCGCATTCGGTGAAACAATTCATTTCGATTTAAATGTGACATCATCAACTATCCAAGACGTTTCTGTAAGAACTTCGTTAATAAAATGAACTGAAGTTTTGTCTGAACAACTTTTCTTTTTCATTTACAGAGAAATTACAAGACGCATTTCATAAAATTGTATAACAAAATTCGTTTCAGAACTTAAAATGTATTTTATTGCTCCAGCATGACAACAAAATACCCTGGCGCAAATCCTACTAAAATGTATCTAGTGCTGCTGTTTATTAAAATCCAGCAGCCTTCGGCGACCAGCTGATTCGCCCAACTTATTATAATGATTCAGTTATATCAATAAAAATTAAAATTGAAAGTTGTTCAAATCAGTTGTAATTTTTGTATTTCTAACAGTTGCCAGTAAACCATAGTTGTTCAAATCAGTTGTAATTTTTGTATTTCTAACAGTTGCCAGTAAACCATTAGAGCTATGTGAAATATATACTAGATCAAAGTTGTAGAAAATTTTACACTCGACAGTGGAGTTAGTCTTCACATTTTTATAATATGAACCGTTTTGCTAGAACCGTTGTAAAAAGCTTACATTACATAAAACGGAACCATTAAAACGTCTGCCGTCTTGGAAAGAATACAAAAATAAAAATCCTTACACTCATGTCGGTTTTAATGACTTCAAGGAACATTCATGCCATATTTCAAAAAAAAAACCGAACAACGTGTTTGATCGTGACTGCGTAACAAACAAATTTAACAGAGGAAATGTTGAACGGTCGAATCGAAACAGGACCTCGCTTCGCTCAGTCAGAGGGTTTTACTATATCTTCACATCGATTTGGCTACTATAGTGGATGCCAAAGTGATCAGTACACCCAAAAATGCCTTAAAAATTATACAAATCTATAGGCATACAAGGAGAGCAGAAAAAGCAAACCACCCAACATTACTGGTACGATTAAGCTATAATTGGAAAAAGAACATCTATGCAATGCATAGAATTGGAAAATATTCATGCGTAATTTATATTTTAAGATTTCTTTAAAAAGTTATCGAGAGTAACCTGTTTTTTTTTAGTGTCCAAGCATTCGTTGGATAAACCATTCATATGAATAATGCTCATTAAAAGATTAAGCAAGGTATTGGACTGATCTTAAAGAATGAAGGTTATAACCGGTTATTTTTTTTAAATCCAACAACCGGGTAAAGAAACCGGATCGGAAGATAGGATCGATTTTAGGTTCGATTAGATTAAAATTTACCAAGTTATGAAGCTTTGAATTTCATCATCTTAGGCCAATCAACGACAACCGCTTCCGCGAGGCGTCTGTTGGTTGGCGGATTACTGAAAGAGTTTTTTGAACAGACAAATAATGGCCAAAGGATTGATTTCCTGTAAAAACAGTATTAATAAAAAAATTATCGACAAACGGCGTTTGTATTTTATTAAAATAACCCCGAAAACTGGTTATTTCAAAAACCGGTTATTTTGAGTGGTTATAACCGCCAGGTTAAACCAGAGATGAAAAAAAACCCTGAATAACCTACAACCGGTTATTTTCGCACTAACCGCCATCCCTACCCCGGAGTACAGAGAGTTGACAACAAAATTTAAAAATTTAGTTTAAAAATTAGCTAATTTTCCGGGGCGCTACTGTTTTTTTAATATAATTCCTAGTTTTAGGCAGCTAAAATGAAATAAAAATTTAATTTTTTCCTAAAAAGTGAGGGGGTATTGCCCCCCCTCAGTCGCCGACACTGGACGGATTTTCTGTATGTTTAGATACGGGAGATCTGCTCCACGCTATTTTGATCAGTACTGTTTAGCAACGGATTCCGAGACTACTCCTTTAGGACGATTTTACTCCGGAAAAGGGTGTCAGGCAATGAGTCACATGAGCGCATTTCCGGAGTTCATTGTTAGATCACGCTCAGTAAAATGCAATCATCACCCTTCCATTCTTCACTTTTTCCCTATTTTGATGAAAATAACTCTCCTCGGCGCATGCGCAAAAGCGCGGAGGGTTTCCGAATCCGTTGCTAAACAATACAAGCCACTGATCCTTACATTCGTGATCACTGCAAACGGCGACTGCCGTAGTATTTTGAGATGCAGTTGTGCAACAGTTATGGGTTGTATGTAAATTATCAAATTCTACAGGATAAGGATACTCCATTTTCTCTAACAGATAGTTGTATCACGTTATTTACATATCTTCGGAATGCAAAATTGTTAAGTTTATGGATATGGGAAATTAATTTTATTCCTAAATGTGCAAGAAAGTCTTAGCAAAGTGCGAAAACCAAGAAATTTTACTCAATATTCCTAAAAAAATGCCCCCCCCCCCAAAAAAAAATATTTAAGTGTTGTGGATGAATATATAGAAATTTTATAAATTACGCTTTTATGAATAAGGAAAAAGAAAGTAATTTTCAAGGATATCTATACTTATAAAAGGCAATGTTTGTGTGTGTGCACGCGCGCGATTTCCAGACGAATCTATCGCACTTACAGCCATGAAATTTGGCACACAGGCAGTCGTAAAAGTGACTCAATGCACCTCGAAGCCCGAATTTTAAAATTTAATCTAGAAAATTTTTATTTAATGTTTTGTGTTGTTTGGGGTCATTTTCAGCACTTTTACTGCTGTAGTATCTTTTCTAATGATAGTTGGAAAACAATCAATAGGCCATCGCATAGAACAAAAAATTTTCTTTCTAATGAAATTGGTTTTGAACTTCAAACGTAATTTACTGAATTTTGAGAATTTTTTTAAAAATAGTCAGTTTTGCAATCGAAATCGTATTTTTGTTTTTAAATTTGCTGCATCCGACATTCTAATAACACTGTTTTTTTTCATTTTCGTCAGCTTATAACTGGGGCGATTCTGTCGGATTAAAAACAAGAACGGTTAAAATATCTTTTCCCGTTTTTTTTAAATTAATTTTTCCTGGTCTGTTCAAAGATTTTTTCTATAGCGAGCTTCCTCCCGCCAGACTTTCTCCGGAACATTACTGGCAATTTCATTGGCTGACGGTGCAGAGAGCGGGTGACGTCATGACCTTCAATTGAATGATTTCGATTATTATTTTCGGCAATATCTTAATGGGTTGATTTGTCTCGCATATTTTGCTTCCTTATAATATTGATTTTCACGTTGCAATTTTTTAATTTTGTTTTGGATTAACGTACTCTGTACTTTTTTCCTACAGTTAAAATGTCATTATCGCGAAAAAAATAAGAGGGAAAATCAATAATGTGTATATTTTGTTTTGGTTTTGTTTTCAAAACTTTTTCATGTCTTTGTGGGAGCTTTTTTTTTTCATTTTCTTGAAGTCTGATTCCATTGGCAACGTAGTGCGTGTACTGCTAGTAATAGATTAAAGAAATATTAACCCTCTGACTGCGCATCCCACGATTTCCGAGGGTTGGAAGCAAGTCTATTTTCTGCCTACGATTTTCACTGGCTAATGTGTTTACTTAGTACATTTATAGCATTAGATCATATTATGCGAATTAAGCTTTGCATATAAATAACAACTCTCTTGGCTAAACGGTATTTGAACACTTTTGCAAGCGTTGCATCTATATGGTGATTTAAAAAATTACACAGTCAGAAGGTTAAAATGGAATTAAGAGACAATATGCAGTGGAACTTGGCTAATTTGTAGCCGACGGGACCACATAAAAAATAAGATTTAACCCTTTAAATGGTTTGTTTTTAAAACTGTCTAATTAGATGACATTTTCTAATTTGGGAATGGGCTGTCATTTTAATACATTTGAGAACCTAAAGAACATTTGAAATGTTTATGAATTCCATGTAATTTTTGTATCGGATTAAAGCGAATGTGAATGTCTTTGTTCTAGTTTAAAAGTTTAAAATTTCGATATTTTGATGCACGTACGGTGTACAGGCAAGCCAGTTAAGGGATTAACTCAAAATTTGAATCAAGAAAATAGGATCTAAAAATGAGAGCAGCAATAGAAAACGACAATTTTTAAACTAAAAGTGGTAGTAATGGTTTATCTTTAAGATTTAGTATTTTTAATAAATAATGCACAAATTAATAAATATACAATAAGTCATTTTAACAAATAAAATAATTATGATTCAACAATTAAAATATTTTTAAATTATAATTTCAATAAATAAGTTAGTGATTTTAATAAAAAAACAGTATACAGAACTTTGAATACAACAATCTATATACATAAAACGCTAACATACGTGGCACAGAAAAGTGATTAATTTCTCTTTTGCCGTTGGCAACGATCAGTTTGTTTACAAAACAAAACCAGTAGCCTCCTCCATGTTAGGCATAACTTCATACTCATAGCCTATTACTATATCCGTTCTGGCGTAAAATAACTTTTTCTCGAAAAAAGAAATGAGTTTAAGTTGAAGAATTCACAATATTTCTTACAGTATAATGAAACTTTGGCTGAAATTATTCAAAAGAGATCAGTCAGAAATAAAGCAGATGGTCTTAGGCGAGCCAGAAAATTTTTAGATTAACGTCAAAATGGTTTAAGTCAACGAGGATAAAATCGGGTCACTTCGCAAATTGAGGGGAACATCATGGAGACTGATATTCTGAACATTGTACTTTGGCTACTTTTCTGTTATGTTTACACCACTTGGCGCCTTTTTTTTACTTGGCAAATTTCCTTGGAGCACTGAATCGCCAATTTGGCTCTAGAAGCGTCAGGAAAATCATTGTATGAATATAACCCAGCGCAGATGATCTGCGCGGGATCAAGTAGTTCTGCAATAAAACTTCAAAACAAACAGTACAATTCATATCTAATATGCCCAAAGTTTTTATACATCATTCAACATAATAATACAGAAAAGAATACATAATACATGGAGTGAGGGAAAAGAATACATAACTCAGGAACATTACTGAGGGCACAACGTACGGGCGTATATTTAATTCACAAAAAACAATTCAGAAATAAAGTCACTTTTTTAAGGAATAATTTTAGTTTTGTAATCGTATTAACCAAGACAGATTTGAATTGTAGACGATATTTTAACACTAGAAAATCCCCCATCATGGTTTGACGGGTGCAAATTGCCTCTTCATTCGAGAGATTTCCCTTCAAATTTGACGTGTTTAAATAGATATATAGGCGAGAGAAATGGTTAACATTGATTGAAAACAAATAAAATAAACATATGTTTTATGACAGGAAATCTTTTTTTATTTACATATTATTTAAATATTTCTTTATTCAAAAAACCTCTTGACAAACAACATTCCGTGTGAAGTATTTTTCGTTGTTTAATAATTTTTCCTTGTACTTCAGATGTCTTTGTGTAAATTTTAACGTGGTTGGGAATCCTAGACCTTGAAAGTGCAACATAGAGCTGTCCATGTGAAAAGACAGGCTCATCGAGGTAAATTCCAGTATGATCGAAAGTTTGTCCATGGATAGTCATTGTGTAAGCTGGAATTAACGGGAAGTGGCGGCGGTTGAGAACGAATGGTAGATTGCCGTCATTGGTGGCTAATTTATTTCTTGGCAAGAAAACAACATCGCCACGATTGCATTCAGATACAATTTGGCGTCCAAACTATATCACGCGCATGATATACCACTGACCTAATTTACTACTTTCTATTAAAAAATGGAAATTAATTTGAAATATAGGATTAATATAATTTAAAATTTATCGTGAACTATTGATCATAGCAAGATAAATTTTATATCAATCGATAGAAAATTTTATTCCACTATTTTAGAGCTATTAAATTTGAAATTAGAACGACAAATACGTTTTTAAATTTAAAGTTACTGAAATTTATGTTCTCTAACAATGAAATAATGCTGTTTAACGTCTCGCAGTGCTATGGCGCGAGTTTTATTGTTGGTGACGTCAGAGCGTTACCGGAGGATCTGGGCTATTATATTAGTAATAATATGAATAGAAAACTCAATTGACCAGTGAAGTTTATTAACTCTTTGATTCGAATACTGTTGAATTTGAATTAAGAACGTTTGAATCATCCTTTTTACACTGTTTTTTTTTTTTAAATTTATGGTCTCTGCTTACACTTAGAAATCGTAACGTGATATACCTATATTTACACGCTATGTATTTCAGACAAAGTCATATTCATTCAACAGATTTTAAGTTCATTTATTACAGTTTTCTCACATTTCTGATTAGCACTTCACTCGTAACACTTCCAGAATTTCTTGGAAAATCCTGGATATATTTTTCAATGCATATGAATTCATAGTAGAGGTCGCCCAGCGGTCGAAATTCGTCCGTAATTCATTAAATTTTTAAATTTGAACGTTATTGAGGTTCTTTTGTCAAAAAGTATACCTCTATAATCATTGCATATAATTTTTTGAATTTTGTTCTATTACGTCAGCTGCGAGCGCGTACAAATACGTCATTATGCATTAATTTCTGATTTGGAAAAATGAGGTATAGTTTGACCAAGTCATATTTAAAAAACAATAACGCAATTTTTGACATTTCCTTGGGGTTTTTTTATTGCTATACTGGCCAGGATTCGCCAAGGCTACACAGTTAATTTGCTTATCTTTTTCAAATTATATAAAATTTAAATAAAAAATTAATACAAAAAATGAAATAAAAAATACGAGTTTCGTATTTTTTTATGTATTTTTTATTGAAATAAAGAAACCGGGCGGTTAAAAAAATAAATGTTCTCCGACTGTTGACCACAGACTTTTATGTGTTTGACATTCAGTATGAACACAAACAATGAATATTTTATTTTATTTTATTTAATGTATTAGTAATACATACTATATGTAAATTCCTTAGAGACAATCTCTACTCTGTGCAACTGTTTGAGCACAGACTAATATGTGTTTGACATTGACAGATTTAAATCATCCGCATTTTGTATTTCACTCCGAAGAGTTTCTTTTTATAAATAATCTAAATAAACTCCCTTTTGGAGTGGATTTCACTGAGGGGGATTAAATCAATTACAAATCATCCACTCCAAATTCACTCCGTATTTACTCCTCTAATTTTTTACAGTGTATGAACGTAAGCAATGAATGTTTTATTTTTATTTAATTTAATGTATTTGTAACACATATTATACATAAATTTTATCTTTCTGCACTCCTATTCCATATGAGCTTTAACTATGTCAAATCTCACACTCCTCCGTGCGCGCAATGTGCTTAAAAAGGGGTACAAAGTTTTTTATACACGTATTAATATATATAGATATTCGAGATTTATTACGGATGATTCTCTTTTGCTTTAAAATTAACATCTAACAGTTCTATAAAACGTGTTTTTAATAAATTATGCTAATTTTCGAAATTTATGAAACTGAAATAGGATATTTAAAAACAATTCAAACGAAAACTTTTTTAGCAGTTATACTGAATTTTGTAGTTTCTGTTTATTGGCTCATTTTCTTCAGGTTTACTTAAAAGAAGGTGCAAGAAAATGCAATTGACCCTGCGGTGGTATTGAATTAAAATAATTTTGGATGTTTCTTTTAAGTTTCATTATTTAATCTGTTCAATGAACATGTTACAATCAAGGGCCGGTTCTAGGGGGTCTGAAACGGACCCGCGCTGCTGACTGATCTTGCAAAATGAAAGTTGGTATCTTTAATGAAATGAAAATTTGTCGTCGAGTTTTGCCTTCAATATTACAACTATTGCATTATTTACTTAAATCTATGAAGATTAATTTTTAACTAATTGCATTGATTTGAAAGTATTTAGATGCCCTGACAATCTCGAAAATGTTAAAAATAATTTATTTGAATTGCATCCAAATTCTGCCACGTTTCTGCAAATTATATAGACGTTATCAATTACCGTCGTATCTGCTGAAAGATCTTTCTCAAGACTGAAAATAATAAAAATTTACTTGAGATCTTGCATTAGTCAGGAACGCTTTACTTCCTTAGCTATTTTATCTATCAAATCCGAACTAACTAAAAAAAACTAAATTATGATGATATTATCAACGGATTTACTATAAAATATGTTAGAAAATTGAACAAAATTCGTAAATTATAATTTATAAGTTTATGAATCAATTATTTTTGTTATTTGATTTATTAACGATGTTTTGTGTGATTGAAAGGTTATCTTTATAAAAAATTATTTATTTTTTTATCATTATTTAATCATTTATTCTTATGTCCTTACAATACCAAATTGTGCTATGTAATAAGTGACAAAATGCAATAAATTATTTTGTTGTACAAAATTTTTTTAAGTCCCCGTTTTATTCAGCTCAAGTGAAATAAAAATGTAATTTTTCCCGCAAAAAGTGGAGTGGTGATCCGCGCCCCCCCCCCCCCTCCCGAATCCACTTCAGATTAGAAAACTTGATCTGAATTTATGAAAAATATATAAGCCAAGAATTTTTTTTTTAATCGTATGATATTTTTAATGAAATGTGTGATGTATTTGTATTTGCTCACTTTTTGATATGTTATCCTCTCAAACTGGCTTTGGAACTATTTCTGCTGAAAAAAATGTCGATTTCGGGTATCTGAAATGTTTTTTTGTATAAAATTCATTACAAATGTACAAAATAATGTAACTCAAGAAACTATATAATATGTATAACTTGAATTGTTTTTCCGAAATATTTATTTAAAATTTACATAAAAATGTTTATCATTTTAATTCAAAAAATATAAATGTTTCCTCTCCAAATTTTCCTCGGAAGAGATGAAAAGATGCAGTAAAATCTTTCATTGGAATAATCTGGTACAGTATCTAAGCGTATTTATTCCTATTTCCTTCTTACTTATGCATTTCTTCGATTATCTTCAACAATCAGAAACATGGGACTACTTTAACGTGGCGCCATCTAGTGTTACTTTAAGAAATATTATTTTTTAATAACAAAATTCTTGAAAATAAGACTATTGAAGGTAATAAATCCTAGAAGGTTTTTCTTGGTTAATTATAAATACCAGTAAAGATCTTAGTAAGTTGTACTAATAGATCTTGCAAAGATATAAAGATTAACTGTAAAAATAAAAGTAATAAAATAAAATAAAAGAAATGTGTTCTTTAAAAGTGAATGATTAAAATTAAAATCAATATTTATTCTGTAGGAAAAACAGTACATGGTATGTATTCTGTAGTAAAAATATACATTTTTATTTTAAAATTCTACCAATTTGGCCAAGAACTAATGTATACTTTTCAATTAATTTTGTTGCAAGATTAGACTTCAGAAATTTAGTTTACTTATATTAGATGAAGGCACATTTATTCTTCTGAAAACTCGGAGACTGTTCAGAACTTTGAGAGAGAAGCCATCATGCAGAAATAATTCGTATAAAATTGTTTTAAATAATACCCAACAATAATCAGCGATAAAATTCAATTTTTTGTCCAAATTCTCTTCACTTTTTCGCCAGCGAATTTAATGTATGTAAGCTATATGCTTAGATTTTTTTTTTTTTTTTTTGTAATGTTCCATTTTTGT
This sequence comes from Araneus ventricosus, assembly GCA_013235015.1. Lineage (NCBI taxonomy): Eukaryota > Metazoa > Arthropoda > Arachnida > Araneae > Araneidae > Araneus > Araneus ventricosus. Next base: position 490,894 of record BGPR01000356.1, read on the forward strand.
GCATATTAAATTGTAGTTACGTTTTCCAACAAGCTCGGTAGAAGATTGAGATATCGAATTATTGTTAATCGTGTTGATCATAAAACTCGATTTCAAAATTATAGAATTGAGAAGGAAGTAAAAATGCAAAAGCTTCCGTCGAGGCAGCGATGGATATATATGTTAGCAGCTATCGACGGTTGTATATTTGTTAATAAGCAAGATTTAAAAATAGAATAGTCTGTATTAAAGTTGTTGGAAGATTGTTTGTAATTTTTTTTTCTGTAAGTTATTGTAATATACAAAAGAAAGCTTAAATTAATTAACTTATATCAATAAAATGTTTTCTGGTATTTCATTTCTTTTTTACCTTACTTTCAAATTGTTAAATGAGCTAAATTTTAACATATTCTATTTTGTTGTGAATGATATGGATTTTATTTCTAAACAAAATTTGCGATTCGTGGCTGCAGTTAATGTGATTTCCATATTTATATCATGTGCCTTTTTCAAGGGTTGTTTTCTTTAAGCATTTGATAAAATATACAACACACAGCAGCATTATTTGGCTCGATTTAAAGAATTTCGAATCAAGCGATTTTTAATTCTTTCGCCAATTTATCAGGCGTGGGACTTTTCTCTTTTAATTAAGCAACCCATTAACGCCCAAACTAATTGAAGGCATAGATTTCAATAAATTTCTATTAATCACAATTACAACATCAAGATTGAGATAACTGTAATGTAAAATTAAATTCCAACTGTGTTTTTTTAGAAAAAAATCGCTGGGAAATCATTTTTAAAACCTTTTTTGGATAAATATTAAAAAGATTTTTAAAATATAGTAAAATATCAAAAAATAAAGAGTACTTCCAATTACATACATAACCTCAAAAATTAATCAGAGGTAAAATCTAAAAATTTCAAAATGACGGCATTTTGACTTCAAACTTGGTGCCTGTTGAAAATTGTTTAGGAGTTTGGGAATACCTGTCGGCTTGTTTCCTTTGAGAATACCTATTGACAAAGCAAAAAGGAAACAATGGAATACCCACGGAAGTGAAAATGCATTTTCCGCAAACAGGGCGTATTATACTAATACAGCCTTGCTCGTAAATAACAATTCGCTTCTTTCAAACGTGCTGTTCCGCAACGGATTCCAAGACTACCCCTTTTGGACGATTTTACACCGGAAAGGGTTGTCAGGCAATAAGCCATATGAGAGCATTTCCGGAGTTCTTTCTTAAATCACGCTCAGTAAAATGTAAACATCATCCTTCCATTCTTCACTTTCCCCTATTTTGATGAAAATAACTCCGCCCGGCGCATGCGCAAAAGCGCGGAAAGTTTCCGAATTTGTTGCTAAAAAAAACATAACATGTTTGCGTAAGTTGCATATAATTAGCGATTTTTAAAAAATTCGGCAGTCAGAGGGTGAACATTAGAAATATTCGCATGTTGCATTTTCATCAACAAATCAAAAGTACGAAACTTCTTGTAAAAAGGAAACTCATAAAGCGATGGACCAGCAAAAATCGTCAAATGATTGCTATCGCATTAAAAAAGTCAATAAATTAGAAATTCATGCACAAAAAAATCTGACACGTTCATCAAACATTTTCTTGATAATCATTTGCGATTTTGTTTTATTTTCTTACAAAACGAATATTGGTTGAGTAAAACATTTTATATTATCTAATTTTCAGTTATCACAATGCAACTATTCAGTAGAATCGAAATTTCTTAAATCAAAAATTATGTTACACTCATACTTAATTTAATAATTTTATCCACAGAGTAAGAAATATGCCAAAGGTGAATAAATAATTATGCAGTAAAACGCCTGTTAAGCGAACGCGGGTTAACCGAAACCCGGGTAATCCGAAATGTCTGAAATTGCAAATTCAAAAAGCAATTACTAAACTGAACGGAAATAACAGCGAAGGCGAAACTTCTTTACAACGATATCCCCACTTTTTCCTTTTAAGCCTCCCCAAGAAGGTCAGTGATTAATTTTAGAACGTTAAAATTAAAATTAATGGGTATTAACAATATTAATTTCAAAATTGTTTAGCTGTGCCTGTCAGACGCATTGCTCCCGAACTCGCCGGTATGAATATTGCCTCCGATGGAGAGTTAACTTAACCCTTTCTAAGGCCGTGGGGAGTATACTTCCCGCCAAATTCATCAATTTTTAAGGTTGGCATAAGTTCTGGCCAAATTTTTCGATGTAACAAATATCTAGATGTTCCAGTTTTTGGTCTCAAGGTATAACGAAGTGTCTTGACTTGGTCATTAATTATTAATTAACAAAATAATTAACAATAAATTAATGTTATCCAATAAGCTAAATGAATTTATTTTCTTAGATAAATCTGAATCCCAAAGTTATTTTATTATAATACCATTACTAAAAAAATGGCCATTTATAAAGGATTAAATAAAGAACATAAACCTACAAAGAGGGTTTTGAATTCGTTTTATACTCAAAACACTTCCGAATTGCATACTGTAATTAGATACAAAATAATAATAGATGTTCATGGCTTAATCGAAATTTTTTATCCGAAAACCCCCCCCCCCCCCCCCTCTTTAGTTCAGTTAACCGGGTTGTGCTGTATTTCAAAACATACAAAACAATGCTGGATGCAGTTGCTAATAAATAAATAAGTAACATCCCATGGCAAGAAAATATAAATCACGACTGAATAAAATCAAATTTTCATAATCATGAGAGTCATAAAATTTGTTTTCAAGCATAAAACTGTATTTTCAAAACAAACCAATTTTGTTGTTTTGTTATACTGTTCCGATGTTTATTTGTTATTTTAAATACGATTTATTCGGTTGCAAGGCAAGTTAATTGCGAAAATGCATAATCAGATTCTCGAAAAGATGATAAAATCAATGAAGAAGGAAATTTTATGCGAATTCCTTCTATTTTCATATGTTAATAAGACACAAATTCTATTCAATGAAAGCAAGAAATTATGTTGTACAAATATTGAATTTCTACAACCTTGAAAGTTGAAAATAAATAATCTTTTCTACGCCGTTCTGTAGGTTGAAGAAAACTCCTTATTATTACAATAAGTTTGCTGAAACTCACACCCTTAGATCAAAATATTCTTTTTATTTATATTTCACAAAAAAAATATCGAAAGAAAACTACGTTGACCTTCCCTTGACAAATCTCCAAAAGAAAACCTCCACGATATCAGAATAAAATGAAGCTATTTGAACTTCGTTCTAAATTCCGAAAGCAAACCTTGAAATTTTATGTTCTTCGGTTATGAATGAAATCGTGCCTGAAGCAGGAATACAAATATGTACAACTAAGTGAAAATGAATGCGACGGAACATTTTCTCCGAAGGAAAATATTTTCCTTTCTCTGTTTACATCTTCTTTACTGTCCTTTTCTTCTATTTTCATTTTAGAAATCACCTGCTGATTATAATTAAAATAGGAAAGAGTAATACAAATAACAGTACTATAATGAAATAAGTTTACTATTATTCAAATAAGTATGTTATAAAGAAGTTGTCTTGTATCATTATTAGCTGAATTAAAGCATCGTTTGGCAATTCCTAGTGTGAAACACCAAACGATCCTAATGTTCGTTTCTTTCCTCAAAAAATGATTAAAACAAAAAGGATAATAGTCCATTTCGTAAACTCGATTTTTTTTGTTTCAAAATTCTATTATTGCAATAAAAATAGAGTGATATTGTTCAATGTTATCAGCAGCGTATGAAAAATTATCGGAAAAAACCCTAAAGTTTTTGTAACAGGTTTATATTTTTAGATGATAGAACATACAAGTTCAGGGTAGAAAAATTTTAAAAAGTGCTGCATTCTTCAGAGAAATCGAGTCATGCAGTTTCTTTATATGGCAACAATACATCTGCTCTAAAAAATTCAGTTTATCAGTTGCACAATTGTATTAGAGTGAAATTCTGATCATGAGATTAATAGAATGTAATTAATTTAAACGAACTTGGATAAGCAACAAAAATTCGCTCAAAAATGTTTAATAATAAAGAATCAGAAAAGCTGCATTTTATAAACAGAATTATTTTATCACTCAGTTTTGATAAATCTTTATAAATTGTGAAATATTGCCCAACAACCAGAGTCATAAAATTAATAATTTCAAAAAGAATATTTTATTTATTATAATAAATAACAAGAGGAAAATTGTTCTGCAATATAAATTGTAAGAAAAATTTGAGGTAGTGATCTAAGTACATAAATCACATTTTTTTATGTCTATATCACCAGATTTTCAAGTGTCACATGTCACATATGATTAAACGATGGAAAAATGATTTACAATTTTGCTTTTTGTTTGATATATGAAAGCACCATTTTAAACAAAACAAATAAAAAGTAATAACATTGTTTTCCACGTCCAAAATCGTTCTTATTTGGGACAGAATTTAATTTATGATGGAATATAGCGTTAAAAAAATTTTATGTTCTTTTTTGAAAGCAAGTTACATTTCAACAGAAACCATATATCAATATTTATAAAAGATGAGAAGGTATGTCTGTCAAAATATTTTCGTGCAAAACATTCTGTGATACATTCAAACCAAAGTTACTACTTCAATACTGAGATAATAAATTTGTGAAGTTTTTTTTTCTTTCCCCCTTTGAAGATTTGCACGTGTGTACAGGAGCTCCTCGTGCAAAGACACGTTTAATATTTTTTTTTCGCAATTTCGTTCTCTCTCGACTTTTTGAAGTTTTTAAAGCATAAAATACTCGAAAGAGGAAGATCTAAGTTTTAAAACAGTTTGAAAAGACAAAGCTGATACGAATTACACAAAAGGAACGCGTTATAATCATCAAAAACTTCGATTAAGAAATTTTGATGAACCTCCACGTTTCAGACATCCCTGAGTCAGCAGTGGCGCCAGTGGGGAGGTCAAATTTTTGTACCCCATTCACGCAACTGGCTATTCAACTAGTAGATAAATAAAGATCTGGCGAAAATTTGAGGGGGTCATCATTACGCCCCTCCCCTTGTACAGTCCACTGATCTACCAACTGAGTTATCGACGTTTGTACCTCCCCTTGTACAACAGGTCGTTCGCCCTCTCCCCTCGACGGGTGGACTCTAACGCCACTCCTGCCCTGAATCCGCAAAACCCATTTTTAGAATTATGTTTGTCTGTTCAGGGCTGTGATGGGCAACCGAATAAAACATATGTACCGTAACATGATTTCACTCCTGGCTTGAAACGAAGATGAAAATAAAACCCTTTTAAATGAATCATACATAAATATTGTGTTTAACTTTATAAAACGACCAATATAAACTTCAATAAAAGAGTAATAATGTGCAAACAATGACGGATAACAAAAAGTGGCGGTTAAACTAGTAAGGTTAATCGAAGTTCTACAGTAGAACTTCTACTGCATGTAGTTGTTGGCGCCTGCGTTGCAAAGATTTGTGTTTAACTGTAACGCTCACGCCAGTTTGGCGGTTGTTCTGTAAAAACAGCGGCGAATCCAGTGGGGCTATGGGGCTGCAGACCCCCCTCCTCCCGAGCTAAACATTCCACTTCCCCGAGCTAGTCATTTCACTTGCACTTGTAACGTTGACACCGTCGAAGACATTTTTTGGCTAGTTATTTCATTGTATTTTTTATAAAATTATCTAAAGTATTGTTCTTTATGATTCTTACTGTCAGGTGAATAATATATGTTAAGTTAAAATGTTTTGGTTTACATAAGCCATGAGGTTTGACTTTCGTCACGACGATACAAAATTTTTATGACCTCAGCCCCCCCACCCCCACCCAAATCCTGGATTCTCCACTGTGTAAGAAAGTTTGGTTTGTGTCAGATTGGCGGCAACCATTCTTTCGTATTCGTCGGATGTCTCCATTCGGAAGCATCATGCTTAATAAATCATTAAAATTTGTTTGAATTCGTCTAATAAATTTCGTTTTCGATATACAGTCCATTAAATCAAAAGGATCACACAGTAGTCTTCATACCAAAATTGTAGATCTGTATCCCAATCGATCAAGGTGAAGAGGTTCAAAATGAGTAGTCGACGCTTTTCGTCATACTACGAAGCAAAACACAAATACACCATATTGTGGAAGTATACGAGAAAGTCGAGAGTCAATTCTCTCTCAAATGATAACGTCAAATGCGCCGCGCCATTTTAATTCTTAAATCCATTACATACCACGCAGGAAGAACTAGGATATGACATCACAGCACAGTTTAAGACAGAGTGCTGCTAGATGGCATGTGCAATTGCGTTTATCATGTGACTTATCATGTGATGTAGCATGACATCAATTGAATTGACTCCATTGTAATTGAAAGTCAGGGCCGGATTATCAAATAGTCAAAGTAGGCAACTGCCTAGAAGCCCCGACACCTCGTGATATATATATATATATATATGCATAATTTAATTTAATGCTTTCATTCGATTTACAAGAGCCCGTACACTGGAACTTATTCAAATTAAAATCAAGTGCAGTAAAACTTCGATTAACTGCTACCGTCCGGATCAGGGTTATTTCGGATAACCGAATAGACGGATAACAAGAATCTCTTAATACACATGTACAGTAACGGGATTTCACTGCTGGCGTGAGACGAATACGAAAATAATATCCTTTAACACTAAATAATGCCTACATATTATATTTAATTTTAGAAAACGGTAAATATAAACTTCAATGTAAGAGTAATAATATACAAAAATGTATTATAAAACAATAAACCGACCGCTTTAGACAATGACGGATAATCGAAGTTTTACTATATGGCTTAAATTTGACGGCGTCATTCTTAGATTTTTTTTTTCTTTTATGTCTAAAATTCTCTTGCAGATCATTGTGGTCCAGTTTGTTTTGCAGTTGGCTGACTGACTCAACAGTCCTGGCAAAATTTGTATTAGAGTATTTCGATTGTGTAAAAAAGTTTTGAAATTTTTTCATTTTAAAAAAATTATTTTTAATGTAATTGTTACGCCCGGCGTTGTTCGGGATTAAAACAATCTTATGTCTAATATTTTTAATAAAAAAAACTATTTTTGTGTAGAAAATTATAATACAAAAATTCCTTTAACGTCGGAAACGTTTTTATTTCAAATTTTGTTCATTAATAGTGAAGTATAAGAAGGACTTTGACGAATGTTTTGGGTCAACTAATTAAATACTTAAATTTTCATTAATAAAAAGCTGCTTCATTCCAAAATAAACGAGATTAATAATTGTTACCGATATAAATTATGAATCGTCTGCTTTTAAAGTCTGCTTCTTTATTATTCTTCCAGAATTTTGTTTATACGTTCTAGCAAAAGCTCTTCATAAGTATTCTTGTTCTTTAACAATAAAAAATATATTGCTACAAATTGTGAATTTTGTACACAATTGAATTTTTTTAAATTATTGAAATGAGAGCAACAATTTTGAACGCAAATGAAATTTGTGTCACTGAAAAGCTATTTCTTTAACTTTAAGATAGTATAAAAGTAGTTATTGTAACAATAACACTTTTGGAATATATCACAAAAAAACCCCCGCAAAATCTTGCTTAATTTTTAATTTAAAAAGAATCTAATTAACTTTTGGACCTTTTAAAGTTGAATGTGATCTTTCACTTCTTTTTAAAATATTTGCAGAAATAAAAAGAAATTTGTTCAAAGTCTCACATAGCAACGAAGTATCATTAAATTTGCTTTATTTAAGAATTGTCTGCTGTAATAATTATTTATTAAATTTTGAAAAAGTAATAAAAGTTGAAGGAAACATTTCACAGATATAGAATTGGTATCATTGAAAAGGTATAATTTTGAACTTTAAGATCGTATAAAAATATTTTTTGGGTGATAATTTGCTCCGAAATTAATACGGAAAAGCGGTTTCGGTTAATTCCTAATTAACTGACTGTTTAATTAACTTTCGGACTTCGAAAAGTTGACAATAATTGCTGTTGAAATTGCTGCAGTAGTTTAGGAGGAGATGTAAAACATACCCACATACATAGCCACACTTCCACAATGACTTTCATTTATAATAAGATTTAAGTTTTACATTTTTCTTATCTGTGAGATGCTGAAACCATCTCTCTGGAATGTGGCCCGCATTTAAATATTTTGTTATTGCAGTTTGCCTTAATATTTATTGCTAAAAACTATTTTATGGAGATGAAATGAAAATCAATAAAAAAATATTTGGTTTTGGAAGTTGGAGACGGGAAAGGGGATGGGGGGCTGTTCAATTAAATTCTTTTAAATCTAATTTCTGTAACATTTGAAATACAGATCTGTCTGAATTTGATTCCTAAAACTTCACAAAAATGTTAGAAAAATTTGTGTTGCTCATTCATATTATTTTTCCACTGCATGAAAATATCCATTTATTCATTTTTAATTTCCTGTTAAAATCACGTAAGTAATTCACTTAATGTACGAAGAGAATTACACTGAATATCGTATCAATTTTAGAATAGATACGTCAAATGTTACATTAAAATTTTATTAAAAATAGAAATTTCATTGATAAAAAAATTAATTGAATATTTAGTTAATAGCATTATTTTTATTATTAATTAATCTTATGTTAAAAGTTTAATATCAATTAAGCATTTAACAAATAAATAACCTAAACATTTAATTAATAAATACGTAATAATTAATTTACTTAATAAAACGACATTAACGCATATTTGAAAATTACATTTTTACTTTCCTATATAATTAATTAGTTTTCTTGGAATATAAATATACACCTTATACATGCAAAAAATAATTTTTTTTTTTATCTCGACTGCAGGTAACCTAGGAATGTCTTAATTATAATTAATTTCCAATGAGTTCAAGTTTGGCGCCCTATCGAAAGTGAGTCCAAAAATTTGGCATCTTAATTCTTCATCATTTTTATTTCAAAAAATAAAAATGAAAAAGTTATTTTGATATTAGAAAAAGGGTTTTAGAGTTTGAGGGAACAAAATAGTAGAAGAAAGAAATTTTTAGAGATGAGGAATTAATTAAAGAGAAATGAAGAACCGTAAATAATAACGTGCTAAACTTTGAATATTTTGTTAATAGATGGCGCCATAGGCAATATTTTCTGCGTTTCTGTGGATCACAGATAATTGAATAATTAAATTAAAATTGATCGAAATCACAGCCAGGAAGAGGAAATCATAAATTAAATAATGTTTTTGGGAATTCTGCAGAAATAAATTTGTATAGGTAGTTACCTGTACCTGTAGGTAAACCTGTAGAAAATTGTTCGTTGTCTGTATACAAGTGTGTTCTTTTAATTCTTCGGTATGTAGAGTAAAATAGTGGCTGAAATGACTCTACATATAAAATTACTTTTACAATTAATAAAAGAACTTTTGACTAATTTTCAATTTTGAACTTTTTACTGTTTCAGATTGGAAGTGTTGATATCATTCTTAAAGTTCTAAATTTTGAGAAAACTGTGCAGCGTTAATTCAAGTATTAAATTCACGCAAATTAAATTAATATTTGCTGTCTTTGTGTATATTTTTGTAAAGTGAAATCTTCTTATTTATTGCAACATAAAAAAGCTTTTTATTGGTCTCAATTCACATACAGTAAGTACAGCAACAATTCTTTGCAAACCTCTGTGGATTTGAAGAGAACTGTTTCACATTTTTGGAATAGTAGATATTCAGAACATTTTAAGAAATCCATAGTTGAGCTCTCCTAAAAAGAAAAGAACTAAAATAATTTGCAGGAATAAAATTTGAAAAATATGAAATAAAAAAAATACCGCCCGAACAGGGACTCGAACCCTGGACCGTTAGGTTAAAAGCCTAACGCTCTACCGACTGAGCTATCCGGGCTCTGGCAAAACTGAAATTTTATGATTTAAAACAATAATCTTTGTTTTGAGCGAGAATAAAGAATAAATAAAAAAGAAGACGCAAAATTATGAAATTGGTACTTTTTTTACTAAGTATCTTGCATAAAAGTGAAACATAAGTATCTAACATCATTCTGAATCATACTTAAGTTTTCAATTGTGAAATGAGTTTTTGAGCTAGAAGGTTATTAAATGCATCAGCAACTTTTCATTTTTAAAAAACTTTCCTAGACTTTGTCTATTCTTTGCATTACTATTTCTTAAATGAGCAAAATGAAGTCCTAAATAGAAATTAATCGTACATAGCAGGAACTGCTACGTAAGCTATTATTTTCTTCATTTTCGCGAAAACCTGCGAAAAAGTTGCCATCAATTAATTTGATCGCTTTCTTATGCACATTGAACATATTTACTGGATTCTATAATCAAATTAAATTTTTCGAGCAGAATTTCATTAGCTGTTACGAAATTTTAATTTTGCTTCATATACGATGAAGTTCCTCTCCTCGGCAATTATTGGTTATAATTGCATGATACCATTATTTTTTATTTATTTATTTTTTTCCCTCGTTTAACTCAACACACTACTTTTCTTTTATTTCAAGAACATGGCAATCGCATACTTTTAACACTTCCGGCGCTTTTTTAAATAAACTGAAATAAAATTTTGAAACTTTTTTTGACAAAAAATTTTGTTGCTATTCATAAGTTGGAAAATAATTAAGAAAATGAAGTATTAATTAATGATAAATGGGAAGGTATGCTAAATCTAATTTTGGAAATTTTAACGACATCTTTGGAATTAAAACTCTTTTCTTAATCATATTTGTCTACAAATGTTGAAGAGTCTAAAAAAAGTTCGAATGTCTTCGAGAAAATTCGACGTACATTTTTTGAAAGGCCATCATATATTTATTATTATTTTTTTTTTCAAATAAATTTCGGTACGGATCTATTTTTTGGTACTCACTATTTTTTGATATCTGATGAAAGAAGATTCTATAAATATTTTTTTACAGAATAAATTATTTTTCGAGCTAAATATAACAAACAAGAATTTCTAAATGAAACATCTATCAAGTGCCAAATAAGCATGATTATTAAAAGATCTGAATTCGTCATATCATTCATTTAATGAATACGTCTAAGAAACTCTTCCTTTTTTACTTTAATTTTTTTTCAAGAATTTCAGAAAGATATAATTCGTTATTCTGCTAAAAAATAAAAAAATTACTATCATATGCAAGGAAATCATTTTCCGAAGAATACGCGAGTTTTTGTTCAATAAATTGTCATCTAAGCTATATAAAAAAGTTTTTAATGATTATTTTTATTTCAATCATTTCTTTGACAGAAATTCTTTTTTAATAGAATATAAATTTATTCATAGATAGAAAAAGAAAAAAATCTGCTTCATAGTAGTACTGAAAAAGTACAATAGACTCCAAGTCAATTTACTTTCAGAAGAAGACGGATATTTCCGCGTGCTTAATCGTAATCAAATTTATGCAAGGGACAATTTTTAGTGATTATTTTTATTTCAATTAATTCTTTATGGAAATTCATTTTCTATTGAATGTAAATTAAATCAAAGATTTGAGATAGAGTTTATTTGTAGTTCTGATTTTTTTATAAAATTATAATCATCAGTGAATAATTCGACTTTGTGGGGGGAAAAACACAAATCTTCATTCATTAGAATATTTAATATTTCCATAATTATACAATAATCATTTAATTATCACATTTATTTCATTTAGCCATTTGTCAGAACTTTTACCATTCAGATTGTGTTCATAGCATTTTTACTTTATCGTATACGAAGAGAAAGTACTGCAATGGTCGTAACAATCTACCCGCGTTTTAGAATTCTCTAAGCCCGAAAAAACTATTTTTAGAATTATATCTGCCTGTCTGTGAACACGATAACTTTCTCTCGCAAAGAGTTACAGGCGAGAAATTCTGTATGTGGCCTTTTCTAGAGAAAAAATTTGTGAAAAGGATTTTGATGAAAGGCTACCTCGAGCTTTTGATGAATTCCCGCGTTTTAGAATTCTCTGAACCCGAAAAAACTATTTTTAGAATTATATCTGTCTGTCTGAGAGCATGATAACTCTCTGACGCAAGGAGTTACAGGTGTGAAATTCTGTATGTGGCTTTTTCTCCAAATTTGTGAAAAGGCTTTTCATGAAAGGCTACCTCGAGCGTCTGATGAATTCCCGCGTTTTAGAATTCTCCGAATCCGAAAAAACTATTTTTTAGAATTATATCTGTCTGTCTGTGCACACGGTAACTTTCTGTCGTAAAGACTTATAGGCGTGAAATACTGTACGTGGCCTTTTTCTCTAAATTTGTGAAAAGGCCACATACAGAATTTGCAGATTTCTGCCGAATTTTGACGAGATTTGTCTGTGGGAAGTCTAACCATTTGTTCGTCCCTATCCGTGTAAATACGATAATTCAAAAAAGCAAATAGCTAGATGGATGAAATAAGAATATAGATATATCATAGGGATTATAGATCTGTGTAAAATTTTAAACCCAATCCGTCAAAGGATTGACTGTCTGTCGGTCTGTAAATTTGCGAGTAAGGGAACGCGATAACTCGAAAACTCAGCGACTTCGTCAATTGAAATTTGGTATATTGTCTTGTCATCAACATTATAGATATGAATTAAATTTTTGTTCCGATCTTTGAGAAGGAAGACATCCAAAATCCATACTCAATTTTCTACACTAAACTATAGAGCACAAAAACGTCATATTGTATTAGAATATGAGAAAGTCGAGGGGAGAACACTCCCACAGGTTTAAAATCCTTTCAGGGCCAATTTAAACAAATTATTTTTCTGCTTGCAACCAATGATGACGGGTGTTTAAATCCACAGGAAAAAAATGTAGAGAGAACTCGTGCTGCCATCTGTTGTCTCCATTCGACACTAAAAACGCCTTTTTTCCTAATAAATCATTAAAAGACTACCGCTGGGCTAAGAAAAAATCTCTTAAAAAGGTGGTTTCGACAGGAAACCATTGCTCCTGAAAGGGTTAATGCTGATAACATTATCAGTATAAGCTCGTTTCTTACCTGTATGTATAAAAGAGACCTGTCCAGATCGCTACCGTTATCATTCAGATGTTTATTTCTTGTAGTAGGGGTAACCATAAGGAGCGTAGGGGTATCCGTAATATCCTGCATAGGGATAACCTCCAGGATAGCTGAGGGCAGCAGCAGCGGAATAGCCGTAGTAGTCGGGGACGACTGCTGGAGCAGCAGGGACTGGAGCAACTGCTGGTGCATAGGGGGAGGCAACAACAGGGGCAGCTGGTACTCCACCATAGTAATAACTTCTGAGGCCTGCTACAGGTAGTCGATAGGGGAAGACTGGTCCTGCTGTAGCAAGGGCTGCGCACAGGGCGACAGCAATGCATACGAAACTGACCTGAAACAAATGATTTTATGCGTTTAAAGACTTTTAGATCTAATTTAATGAAGATGTTTCCCCAATATGGGAATGAATTTAACAATATAATAAAAATATATAATTCTAATAAGTTGCTTCTAAATATGTTTTGTAACCAAAATTTTACTTTCTCGTACACGGTGCACACAGAAAAGAAACATTGTAATAGTCAAAAATTTCGGCCGCTAGATTTTTATAAATCTCCACGTTTCAGACTTTCCCTTAGTTCGAAGCGGACATTTTTGGAATTATGCCTGGCTGTGAACACGATAATTAAAAAAAAATCAATGAGTTACAAAGGTGAAATTTGGTACAACGGAACCTCGGGAATCAGAACTGATTGGGTCTGACCCCTGTTCGGATTCGGGGAAATTAGGATTATCCGGATAATTCGGTAAAATAATGTTGTTATGCCAAATGCCGTAGAGTATTGACTATGGGTACTCTATGAAAAAAGTATGGAAAGAGGTAGGTGAGATTCGCATCGTCGTTGAACTTCTGGAATAGTTTTTTTAAAAATAGTATGACACTCCTATAAGTGGAACATGAAGAACTTAATAACACTTAACAATTAATTTATAAACAGTCATAATTGCCTTGTTTCGAGGCAATGTGTATGAATATTGTATAATTATAAACTGTCTTTTCATATTACTTTAAACAAACATGGAATATTTCATAAACTTAAAAAATAAAATACGGGTTTAGTTCCTTACGTTAAAAGAAGATAACCGATTTTGTTTCTGCTGATTAAGATGTTGTATTCATTCTTAAATGCCAATTCAAATCTTCCTTTTAAGGTAGGAATGAACATTAGTTTTGTTTCTGATTCGAGATTGTTATTTTCCTTCACTTTTAATAAAAAATTTTCAGAATTTAAAAAAAAATGTTCGGTTTATTCAAATTTTGGATTTCTGGGGTTCGGATTACCGAGGTTCCATTGTAAATGGTTTTTCACCAAGCTTGTAAATGAACATCGAATTTTGGACGAAACTGATCAGTGGAAAGTTTGTCTGTCCATCCGAATGCATAAGAACACTATTGCTCAAAACGGAAACGAGCTAGATGGATGAAATTCGGCACATTATTTTATAACCAGAATTGTTTCAAGTATCATTGAAACAAGTTTTCGGCAAAATCCATCGACTGGGTGATTGTATTTTAGTCTGGCTATTCGCAAGCATGTGAACGCGATAACTAAATAACGCAACAAGCTAGAAAAATGAAATTTGGTATGTGGTCTTGACACCAAAATTGTAGATATATGACAAATTTTGGACTGAATCGATCGACGGGAACAGGTCTAAGACCGGCCATTCACTTGAAGTATAGCCATGCCATTTGTCCTAAGCCCGGAAGAATACAGGCACGCCATTCACTTGTATTTAAAAGGACGCTAATTCTGAACGAAGGTAGGGGGAGCGATCTTCTTTCCCTCTCTACAGCTGCTTGTCAATCTCTCTTCGATTTTCTCCAGTCAGTAGATTTTAATTTACGCTACCCTCGAAGCGAGGCTTCAATCTACTCAAGACATTGTTCTTTTCGCTAGCCTCTTTCAGGGTCCCTCTTATTTTTCGTTCCGATTTCAGTGCAGACGGAATTCCAACCAAGGCAAGCTGTTTGGCTCATTTCCATAGATTTTTATCTCTTTTTCCTTCTCGCGTTCCAAAATATAGAGTTTGTCTGTGAAGCGAATGGCCGGCTTAAAACACCTATTCGATTCTCTTCGCTATCAAGAGCGGCGTTAAAGTCCGCACAACGGGGACAGGGTCTCCCCGACAGGAAAAGGGGGGGGGACGATCTGTTGTACAAGGGGAGGGACGGCCCTCCCACTGCCTCCACCCATGTTCACTATGCGACGAAACTAAACACAAAACACATCATATTGTTGAGTTATATGAGAAAAAAAAGGGAAGAACACTCCCACTAGCTCATTTATTAAAAATATACATCTGATAAGATCTGATATTGTAGGATACCGAATCACATCAATATTTCAGTTGAAAGACTAATTTTCATGCGTGTGTACCAACACGTGGCTACATCATGTCGTTTCGTCTATCAAAACTATTTGTAAAAGTTTCCGCATATCGTTACTACTCTTTAATAAAGGGCAACTGAAATTGAAAGGCAAGCTACACTGTGTATCGATACGCCTAGCTAAATAATCCAAAATTTGATATTAATATGCTGACATTTGAACAGGATTTGGTTTTTAAAAAACCAATAGTTGGTATGATGGGTAACGAGAATCCATATTTAAAGCAGAATGGAGTTGAACAGAGAGTAACCCCAAGACGCGAAGGAACAAATGTGACGTCAAGTGAGTCAGTCACTCGTAGCCAACTGTGTACTGTCAGCTTGAGTTGCCTTTCACTAAAATTCTTCATAAAACCGTCCTGACAGATCATCCGTGCATACGTAACCATTGATCAGTTTCAAAATACTTCAAAAAAAGTCGCAACAAGAGGAAAAAGCCACGAGTCACGCCAAACGCGTGCTTTATTTTCTCATACCTTAGTTTATTATTGTGTTCGTCTTGTTATAAAGTGTAGGAACACAGCCACGCTAAAATCAAAATCTATAATTTAATAATGTTAATATAATTTAATAATGTTAATAATGCATTTCTGAGAAGTCAGTGTGTTTTGTAAATGCATATTTAACCAGCAATAACGGAATTTGTTATGAACAGTTCAATTTATAGATCAAAACTTTAGAGCAAATGTCTAAAAAAATGTGGATTAGGGAGTAGTAAAATAGGCAGATTAATCCAAAATTAAGCTTTTTTAAAAAAATAATCCTCTAAAGATATAGCAAGTAAATAGATAATACACCTATTATCCGTAGAAAGTCACATTAAATTGACTGATAAAGGTGAAATAGCAATAAAATTAAAATTAAAAAACTTGAATAACAAGAAAGCACAACAAATATTTTTACTCATTAAACTGATTTTCTTATTAAGTACTCAAAGACACATATACAAATTTCATTTTAAATCTTTAGCTCCAATGGAATTAATTCGTGCTCATGTGATGCACGTAAATATGCCGCTCCAACTTAATTTTGAAATCCATGCGCATCTTGCAGGAAGAAAAAGGACTTACGCCACGCACAGCGTAAAACACTTTACAGTCCGATTACATGCGCTGTTAAGTTTGTCATGTGACTACGGCGTTATGTATGAATAATAAATTAAGAATATTAGCTTACAAGCACAAAGGCCATATTTCTTTTTAATTCTATTTAGAATGATATGTTCACTAATGTAATTATTGAAATGTGGTACTATTATACATAAATATTAACTAGTTATTAAATTAAAAATATTATCTTACAATCACAAAGGCCATATTTTTTTTTCGTTTTCATAAATATTCACTAATATTTTTATTAGGAAGAAATCTAATTGATAATTGTTGAGTAGTTTCATTTAAAGACATTTATTTAAAAAAATTTCATAATTGAAAAAAATCTGTTTGAAATATTTTTACTTATAACCTGCAGAATTTAAAGATATAGTACTATATAATCTTTTCAGTATTCTGGAATAGTTCTAAAGAATACTTAATAAACTTTAATTAAAATTATACTTCACAAGAGAAGAATTAATTAAATAAAAAGTTGAAAATATTTCTTTCTTCATCCTAAATGACATTCTATTGTATTGAATAGCCGCAATTTTGCTTAAACTCGATCACACTGCATTGAAATATTAGTTAACTCATTACGAATTAAAAAATGGATTAGTATTTTGTTTGAAGATAATTTAATCATCTATTTCCTAACCATTTCAGGACAAAACATTAACTATTGGTATATAAAACTAAAATAGAATCACTTAATAATTTATTGCTTTTTGGTAGTCCTATAAGCATGATAGAAATATGAAGTTTAGGTTTAGAAGAATAATTAAATGTATTATTAAGAAGAGTGAGTAAATTCAATATTTAGGAGAATAATCCGATTTATTATTAAGAAAACATTTAAATGCATTATTCAGAAATGTAATAAAGATTGTTTCTAAGCAAAATAATTAGATTATTATTGTGGAAAATTATCCACTTCTTTATTATGAATTAAATTTATTATTCAGAAGAATTATTCCGTTTTTTATTATGAAAAATTAAATTTATTATTTAGTCCCTTATTAAAAATAATTAATTTTTTATGTATGGAAATAACCTAATTTTTTACATATGGAAATAATCTATTTTTTATATTTGCTTATAAATTCAATAAGAAATTAATTAAATTTATTACTGACAAGAATTATCCAATTTATATTAAGAAGATTAATAATAAAGAAAAATAATCAAACTTATTCTTTAGAAGAATAATTAAATCTATTGTTGAGAAGAATAATTAATCTTATTCTTGAAAAGAATAATTAAATTATTGTTGAGAAGCATAATTAAACTTATTCTTAAAAATAATAATTAAATTATTGTTGAAAAGAATAAATAAATTCTTTATCAAGAGAGACAAATAATCAATTTAACACCGAGAAGAATAATTCGGTTTATTATGAAGAATAATAATTAAATTCATGATTGAGAAGAATAATTCCATTTAATATTAAGAAGAGTACTGTATGTACTATGCTACTTACTACTGAGTTCATGATGGTTGGTGAAACGCTGCTTCTGGAGGAATCCAAGAGGCTTTCTTGTGCTCAGAAAAGGCGAGTGTGAGGCTCCAAGACTTGGCGTTGGCTTATATAGGCAACCTTTCCCCTATAGAATGGCAGATGAAAATCACCTGTTTCATGGTTCAACAATTTAGAATAAATTTTTTTCTCCAAGTCCTCCAATCCCTGGATCAGGAGCTCCTCAGTATCAAATGATGGAGGTTGACACGCCAGGGTCAACTAAGACATAAACCGCGTCTTTTCCATAAACGCTTGTTGACCTGAAGAATTCCAATTTTTCTTTTCCTTTTTTTCTTGTTTTCTTTTTTTTTTCTTTCTTCGTTTCATTACCATCTCTAAAACGACCCGGTAAAACGATGGAACACAATTCATTCCGGGACGACTGCTAAGTATTGCAGTTTTGACACTGAGACAATGGGAAATGGTATGAAGTACGAGGCTTGTGGGGAAATACAGTCTAAAAAGATCGTGCTTGTTGATGGTTGCCATCAGGCGAGAAGTTATGAATGAGTTTTCTCTTTTCTTTATATGGAATGGCAACAAATGATGCTGGTTTGGAAGAATTGTTTCATATTCCATCGTTTATCGATATATTTTTTTCCGTTTCTCTAGTAACTTCCACGTTCGAATCAAATTTACCAATTCCGCGATCGAAATTTTAAGCCTTTTTCTTTGAGAACGCGCCATTTTGTCGGATATTTTAAAGGCTCATTTCTAACTTTAGAATGGCGGAGAATAATGTATGCTCAACAGAAGCGCCGTATTTCATCGCTTATATTGTTTTCTGGTACATATTTTATTCAAAAGTTCTGCTTTGTGATTCATTAATATATTGACAGATAAGAATTTATTCAGTCGATAAGTGTTTTATGAAAAATAGCGAAGCAATGCAAGTCTGTAGAATCATTTCGTATTTTATATTTCCCAAACGTATTTAAGCTTCGAATAGTTCTTTTCTTATAAGTTATACTAAACAAGTTGAGAATTATCAAACTTGGTCCTATGCTTATCTGATCATTTACTATCATAAACAACAATTTCGAGGGAACATTTCATTATATGGAATGGCTAGAAAGCAGTATAAAGCGTTGAAATTGTTTCATATTTCCGCATTGAAATGCTTGTGAAAAGGCCATCGTAGGTCAGTGCATTATGGAAGGTCTCTCAACTGGACTGCTGTTCCCAGTTAATTTTTATTTTCTCGTATACGAAACGTTCAAAGAGAAAATATTGTAATCTCCAAACAATCAGACTTCGGGATTTTTATCAATCACCACATTTCAAACATCCCCGAGTCCAAAAAAAACATTTTTAGAATTGAAGAAGAGTATACGTACAAATCCCCCAAAGGTTATGTCTGTCAGTTCTGTTTATGTTCATCGCAATGTTATCAATCATTCAGTATCTCTTCCTGTACGTGTTTTCATGTCAACATCTATTTACAGTGTTTACTGATCGAGTATAAAATTCTTTGTTTATCTACTTACTTCTTTAGCTACTAATTTGGTTGTCTGTTACTTATCGTTTATCGATATACAATCAGATCTCTATTTAACGAAGTCGTTAAATCCCGAAAAAAAGTTCGTTATATGGAAAATTCGTTAAATAGAGATTCACCTTTTAAAATACTTTAAACTACATAAAACAGATTTTAAATTCATAAACACTAAATATTATTAAAAAAGTAATTAATCACTCCCTTATTTTGTAAAATAATATATTTGTTTTATATATTTTACCCATCAAAAAGAAATCTGCAAGGAAAACAAGAATAAAACAAAACATTGTCCGGGAATACACTGTATTTTCAATTAAAAAATAATTTTATATTAAAATTAATGAATTTTAGCATTTCATCATACGAAGGTTTGTTGATTTCTGCATCATGATCATTTCCATCTTCATCATCTTCATCTTCATCGCAATTCATCGCTGTATTGTTTTTATTTTTCACACTGTCCACTTGAAAACTTCCTCATCCACATCTTCATAGACACATGCTTTTAAACGTTTTGAACAAGAATTCGATGAATCATAATTTTGTATCTTATCACGATTTTTTTTATTATGGTTGATAAGCTGTTTGGAGAAATATCAAATTTTAAAGCAATATCCTTTTTTTTCACGCCTTTATCCATCTCATGAAGAATGAAATTTTTTCCTTTGATGCTCAAGCACTTTCGCTTTGACATTTTCCAGCTTCAAGGTCATTGATCAACATAAAATGTGTTAAAAGAAAGAATAAGTTTGAAATTTTTAGAAATATTTTGAGGCATAGGGAGAAAAAAATATTTGATCACAAGAAAAAGTTCGTTAAATAGAGAATGCACTTCGCAATTTGGAGGTTATTTTACGAAGAAATTCGCAAAATGTTCTTGGTTCCAAGAAAAAGTTCGCAAAATAGAGAAATTCGCAAAATAGAGGTTCGTTAAATAGAGGTCCGATTGTATATATATTTTTCTGCTTCCTTGCTTCGATTCAAATTCACCAAACCCGTGTTCAAAATTTTAAGCCCTTTTCTTTGAGAATGCACTATTTTGTTGTTTAATTAATTTTTGGAGGGCAAAGGGTTAAAGATTCCCTTCTAAACTTAGAATGCCAGAGAATAATGCATGCTGCTCATGCATTATCAAGTGCCTTTGAATTAATTGCTTAGCGAACATTTTTCAACAAATATACTAAGGCTTGCTGTGTATTGTTATGCAACAAAAGAGGACAGTTTCTGTTCAAACGAGCCTAGCACCCTGTTCAAAATGTATTTTATGTGTATTAGGGTGGCCCTTACTATAATGGTGAAAAATTACTTAACATTTTTTAAACAAACGCCCCTTAATTTTTTTTCTTCTACCGTAATGTCAATATCTTATAAATTTCTATCATTTTTTTTATTATTATTTCTCATTAAATTTGTTCTGGGGGCGGTCTTTCGGTGGGGACTCTGTTTGTGAGGGGATGTTCTTAATCCATCTTGTGCCCATTTACAGTGGCGTAGCTAAAGATGGGCAGTCCGCCCCGGGAGGCATTTCGAAAGGGGCGGCAAAATCACGCAAGCAGGAAAAAGATTTTATAACTAAGAAGAACAACGGCAACTAGTTCAATCATTATGTACATAAAAAGAAATAACTAATGTAATTAATTCGTATTTTACACCTTTCGTCGGTAAATTGCCGATATGAGAAAGAAAGACTGGGGGTGGACGCGCAATTTTGCCACCTATGAATGCGGCTACGGGCGCCAAAGGACGAATTTCATTACTAATAAAATGTCCCCCCCCCTCGAATTTATTATTATTTTTTTAATTTTAAGGTTTATGTGTTTTATGTAACCTGTAAAGAAAGGGCGGCATGTTACAAGTTCGACCGGGGAGTGCAAAGGTTTCAACTACGTCAGTGCCAATTTAACAGGTTAGATAAGTGGTTCCAGGGATCAGGGGAGCACGGTGGAATTATGTCTGTGAACACGATGATTCAAAAACGAAATGAGCTCGACGAATGAAATTTGGTATGTGATCTTTACATAATGTGACCATACGTCCCGTTTCTCGGTGGCCTGCTCCGTTGTCCCCAAGCACAGCTTCGGGACGCGCGAATGTCCCGTTTTCAGAAAGAGAGCAACCCACGATAACAATTTCAAACAAGAAGGCGCCAAAAATATAAAAATTGACGGAAATATCATGATGGAGCGTGCGCTTCCACACATATAAGTTGGTCAGAAGCCTCCTATCTCGCACTTAGTTCTAACTTCATTACACCGCATGAAGTGACAGAATGAAACACTGGGAATATTTAAACCGAAAGTCTTTGGGTGGAACTGTTCAAACACTTTCACGCCAATAATTTAAATCATACGAACTTTCGTATAATTATTGAATATATTCTATGTCTGACGGCGCGGACCCGAACTGCGTCTTTCTTCTTCTTATTTTTTTTGTATGGTAAAGTTGGGAGGGAGAATTTCTTAGAAGCTAATTCTTATAAAAATTAAATCTTGTTAATGTTTTGTTATTTGAACCATTTGTTTCTAAGTAACCTAAGGGATATTCTGGAACATTAAATTTATATACCGGAGATCTTTTCAATCCGAGACGGAAAGACGAAACTCAGGCCTGTCCCAGTTGATCTGGCACGTCTAGTTGCATTTATACACATAAGAAAGGAATTTAAAATTAAATTTTAAATCTTTCTAAAAAAGTAAATTTCTTTAATATTTTTAATATGAGCTATTTATTTATGAGTAAATTTTGGGACAATCCTGACTTTTAATAAAAACTAATCTAATATCAATCTAATATCTTTTAATAATAATTAATCTAGAACGAACAGTCGAAATTCGAGATTCACGGCCGTCTGATCGCATTACATATGGCATAATTGTGCCCAATTTATTCGAACAAAGAGTTGATAAAGTATTAAACATAACAAAACTAATTGCTTTTATAAACAAAATAATTACTTTAATAAACAAATTAAATAATTACTTTAAAAAATACTTTAATAAAATAATTATTTTGATTACAAACGCTTTTCAAATTGCATTGCTTACTTTACATTACTCACATTACTTACTTTACTTTCATTACTTTACTTTACTTACATTACATTACTCACATTGCTTATTTACATTACTTAATTACATTACTTTACTTTACTTACAAATACTATAATTAAATAATTACTTTAAACAAATTAAATAATTACTTTAATAAACATATTTTCCTAGAAAGAATCAGAAGTTCATAAAACAAGAAATCTTTTAAATTACAGACTTCCGAATTTTCGGTGCGCTTTCTCCTAGAAAATAAACTGTCATGAAAAACAAAGAGAATAAAAATATGCCAAACTTTGTCGTCTCAGCTATAAACATTGAGACAACTGAGTGCCATACAGAGTTCAAGATGACAATGCAAATTAATTAGAAACTATTATTTCCCCTGTCTCTCTATTTGAGGGAAAATTTAGGGAAAACAAGATAACAAAACTGTGCCAGAATTTGTCGTTCCAAATTATGAATATTGAGACAACTGAATACCATATAGAGCTCAAGATGACTGTAAAAATTAGAGACTATTGTCTTTCTTTTTTTTACCCTCTCTCTCTCTCTCCCTCTTTGTAAAAAAGAGAACACCGCTGACAAATAACTCATTCAAAACTAGAAATTCAATATGAAATTGGCATTCGTATTAACATAATTGTGATATTTTTGTAAAAATATGTGACAATTCTACGGATCTTTGTGTCTAAGTTTTTTGTCCTACTGACTCCGTCCCTTCAGTATCTGTGCAGCGTATGTGTAAAATGAGTATAAGCATTTAAACAGACTGGTTTGGATTAACTTTTTATAAGATGCTAATATTAAAATATGAGATATGTGATGATTAAAAAGATTTATAGCGTGTCAGTATAAGATTTCTTAGGAATGATCCGTATAATTGTTTTTATATTCACCAAAGCCAGTACCTAAGTACAGTACAACCTCCGGAATCCGAACTAATTGGGGCTGACCTCTGTTCGGACTCCGAGAAATTCGGATTATCCGGAAAATTTGCTAAAATACTCATGATATACCAAATGCCGTAGAATATTGACTTTGCGTACTCTGTGAAAAGAGTACGGAGAGATCCAGCTGCGATTCGCATCCTGATTTAATTCCTTAAGTCAAAGAACATAACCGATTTTGATTCTACTCATTAAGGTGCTGTATTCATTAACCGATTTTGATTCTACTAATTACGATTCTGTATTCATTCTGAAATACCAATTTGAATGTTTCTTTTAAGTTAGGAATAAACATTAGCTTTGTTACAGATTCCTAATTGTTATTTTCCTTCGCTTTTTAATGAAAGTTTTTCAGAAAATTAAAAAAAAAGATGTCCGGATTATCCGATATTTCAGATTCCGAAGGTCCCACTGTAGGTTATTAGTGTGCGCGTTCACACACAAATCTGATGTACGAATGAGGTATTTGCAGTGAAACCTGTGTATAACGATACTGTCGAAAAGGCGAACAGCGGGTTCGAAGATCCTATCCCTATATCTGGCAGCAGTCTTTGTGTTATATCCACCTATATACGTACCTAATTTCATTTGTTTATTTATCACAAACGCCGACCCTCTCACCCATAGAATATGGAGTGTCGTCGGGGAGGAATACAAAGAAAAAGTGTTACATTGTATAAAGATTTTAAAAATTCAAAACAAATGCATAATAAAAATACAATCAACAAAAATAATTATGTATGTAATACATTAAGCAGATATATATTCATACAATGTGAAAAACAATGACATCAAGTACGGACCAATTCGTGGGGGAACCACAACCAAAAAAAAAACCCCTTCAAAGTGTAACTAAACTAACATGCAAATGTTATTTTAAAAAAGAAAGGCAATATATATATTTAAAAATATCAAAAATTTTCGAAACGAAGTGCCCCTTAAAAAGTCTTAATCTCCATGGTAAACGGAAAAAAAATGTAATCTGATGTTAAAAAATTGCAAATCTTCCTTGAAATTTCAATTATATGAAGAAGTCTTTTCAAAATCAAAGAATATTTTGCCAAAGATTTAACCCAAATGAAATTATGCTCTTCGGAGGGAATGACCAAATGGAAATCTATGAAAAAATGAAAGATCAGCATCGCCGAATCCTAAACAAGGACAATTTGGACTATTCAAAACGTTAACCTAAAAAGATATAATGGTAATAGGCCGTGATTTGTTAAAAATAACTTAAAGACTGATTAGTAATAATTTAACATACATAATTTCATCAGATATGTCCAGCACTTCTGAAGATAACCGACCAAAAGTGATAATTCTCTTAATTTTGAATACCAGTAAAACCGAATGCCAAATTTAATCTATATAGTTTGTTACTTTCTTGAGTTATCATGTCCCAACTTATAAATGGGTCTACAATTTTAAGGGGACATACGACTGTTAAACCTCGAAAATTTTAGATTTTATGAAAAAATTATGTATTATACCCCAGTCTTTTTTTAACAACTTAAAACAATCCGAGTTAAAAAAAAATTCCCATAATTATGAAAGTTATGAAAGAAAATGTATCAGCTCTTCAACGTAAACATTGAATATGAGCATATTTTTAAAGCGCTCTATCTCAAAATGTGTTCTTTGATATTTGGCGCACGATATCTCAAGAACTTTTGAATATATTTACATAAAATTATTGCCGAATATGTATTTTGCTATGTTCTACAAATTGAACCACATTTTTGTACATATTTCTCCAAAGAAGTTTTTTACGGCGGGTATAGAAAAGTTGAAATTTTAAACTATTTTTAACATTTTTATTTTAAATTGGTATATAAAATAGAAATTGAATTTAAATGTTAATAAATTGTGATTCAATTTCTTAAACAGACTTTTTGTATTACATAGATACCGAAAATATTGTGTTTAAATAAATATTTTATCCGTAATCATGCGCGGAAGATGACTATCTCATTTTTTCTCCAAAAATAATACCTATAATTATTACTCTCTCAAGAACATACCTACCAATACGAAGGTTTGAAAATGTGTGTACTATAAGAGAAAGAACAGATATTTTGTAGGAAAAAAAGTGAGTTTGTGAATTACATTGTTTCAGAGATATAATGCACCGAATTTGACAGTTTTCCACCATTTTTTCGAGGTTTAAGAGTAGTATGTCCCTTTAATGTGAAGACAGTGGCGTAGAGACAGGGAGGCAAGTGGTATCCGTAAAGGTCCCAGGCGCAAGTTTTATGGTGTGCCATGCAGTGAAAACATTAATTTTTGAAACAAAATTTGATAAGAAGGCATACAAATAATACCATACCACTGGCGCCATATACACTTTTTAAGCCACTGATGCCGACTGGAATGAAAACTTGTCATATCATTTTCCGGGCGCCACTTACTCTCATTTCGCCACTAGCAATGGTAACAAAACATTAATACGTTTAAGTCACTTATTGAAGTCGAATACGATGAGGATGCGAAAAAATACCACGCCCCGGGCGCCGTTTACACAAGCTAAGTCACTGATGATGATGAGGGGGGACAAAAAAATCCTATTATGACCTGGGCGCCATTTACCCTCGCTACGCCACTGTGTGATAACCTCGTACCAGATATCAGCCGTCTTACTCGTTCCGTTTTTGATTTATCGTGTTCATAGACAGACACACACCACGATAATTCCAGGAATAGATTTTCGGGTTCAAAAAGGTGGAAAACGTACAAATTCATCATTATCGCGAGGTCGAAGTGTTTAACGAGCACAATACTTTCTTTTTTCTTAATTCGTATGCAGGAATGCTTTAAAAAAATTCGACGGCAGGCTGTCTCTGCGAAACGGCCCCTGTGAGTTTCTGTGACTAAAGTAGCTCTATGTAACTCTGAGACTATATGACTGAAGTAACTCTTTGTGGCTCTGAGATTATGAGATTGGACTAGCTCTTTGGAACTCTCAATTTATGTGACTGATTCGTGATTTTTTTTTCGCGAATAAAAATTCTTGTTTTGACTCGTTTTGGCAGTTTCTAGAAATTTCTACGAAACAAAATTTGGAAAATCCAGTTAATATATCTCTCACAACCGACTGAGGCCGCCAGACAGTTAGGTATGAGAAAGCGCGGGAATTTAGGTTGGCCACTGCGTACGCGCGCATCGGTCGCTGTGATGTCATCAAAATTCTTCGTGATCTTCACCAACTTTGCAACTCCACAGTGACTAAACCGTAATTCCAGATTCTAAATTTCCTTCTGAGGTCTTCAATGCCTACCTTTCTCTGTTAAGTGAAACTAAAACCAACTCTCTATGTTATTTGGTTGCGGAGCTATAAGCATTTAACTTTACCACGAAAAGCGTCATCATTCTTTATTTTCCCAACACCCCATTAGACCACTATGGAGGCTCTTAAGTTTACGTTAAGAAACAAATCCTGTCCCGAACTTCTTGTTGCATAAGTAACGGATTACAATGGTATTTGTCATTGCTCTTAGGTGCTTAATCTGTACAAACACTTAGTCTTGAAAATCTTGTCTTCTATGCAGGTTAATTCAAAACAATTGTTCTGATTACAATTGTATAACTTCCTTGTAAATAACGATAAGAAGAAAAAGTGTGGGCACAATACAGGTTGGTTGGTTGTGTTGGTTGTTTTGGCGCAAGAGCCATGAAGTTGACCATACTGCGCCAGAACAATTGTAAAATCATGTCAAATTATTAACAATACAGAAGGAAGCTTAAAGTATTGTTTGTGTACGTAATAATTGTCCTATGGGACTTCCCTCGGTCACACGGGGGAAACCCGGGCACTCCACGCCAGGCACTCTGAAGCATGGTCACAGCCGTTAATGAGCTTTCGATAGCCACACAGTGCGTGTTCTACACGGTGTTTCTAAATATTCTGAAATTACCTCTTGCATTTTCATTTTACTGTGAATGGTCATATACTCTGTCTTAACGCCTCCTCTACGTACAATAGCGAAGCGAAACGAACCGAAGGTACTGTCCTACCGCCACGAGAAAAACCCCAGACACCAGACATGCCGGTGGCGGTCATTATGGAAACGGGTTATTCTATTCCTTTTTGGAGGTGAAGAAGCGGGCTTTTATTTCATTTGGCGTAGATAGAACTGGCGGAAGTCTCATTTCGCTTTGTACTTCGGTCGAAAGCGAATTCCTCGCCTAAAGAAGTGCGCTTAGTTTGCCAAATGTTGCGGTTCCTTTTATACCAGTTTCCCTCCTTTCTTCGACTCGTCTACTTGAGGCAACCCTGTTCAGGTTTTTTCTTGTGACGGTAGGACATTACGCATGGAGAATGCTTCACGTGGTAGTGAAGTAGTCTACCACACGGTGTTGCCCGCGTGACTAAGAGAAGTCACATAGGGAAATTATTACGTACGCAAAGAAAGCTTCTTTCTATATTGCGTTCAAAGCAAGGTCGGGCCGTCTTAACAAATCTCAGCGCCCTGGGCTAGAGAAAACTGGCGCCCCATCAGAATCGTAACTAGGAATTTGAACACCTGTGGCCTAAAGAAAATACCTACCTAATAAAATAATTTAGATGAAAAAGAGAGAGTAAAGGCGTTTGTTCTCTGATTAACGTCTTATAGTTTGACAAATTTGAACTTTTCATATTTAAAAACATAATTAAATACTTTCTTTAATTCAAAATTAAATAAAATCAATGTATAGTAAATTTGCAGGTGCCTTTGGGTCAATGGCTCTCCTGGGCTACAGCCCAATTAGCCAATCGGAGAAGACAGCCCTGGTTCAAAGTTTCTAGTCCTAAAGTTATTTTCAAGGAAGTTCTAGTTATTATTTGTAATCGTTGCAGTTGTTTTGAATTACCCAGTATTTATAACTAATATAATAGCCACATCTGTCTCTCGGTAACGCTCTGACGTCACCAACAATAAAACTCATGCCATAACACTGCGAGACGTTAAACAGCATTATTTCATTGTTAGAGAACCTAAATTTCAGTAATTTTAAATTTAAAAGAGTAATTGTCGTTCTAATTTCAAATAGCTCTAAATAGCAGGGTTGCGGTGATTTAAATCAGTTGATTAAAATCACTGATTTAAATCACTTTATTTTAAATATCAAGTTAATCTGCTTTAATGAAATAAAATTGTTCATGTATCTTTAAATAGTGATTTTAAAGTATTTTTAAATGTATATTTAAAGAAAGAAAATTTAGAACATACAAAAAAGAAAAAAAAAATATTGAATTGATGTAACTAGAGTACTTTCCATATCTTTATTTTTGAGAACACAAACAAATTAGATTTTAACCCTTTGCGGGGCAAGGCAATAATTTTTTGAAAATATGATGAGAAAACAACATGAATAGGTTTAGTTTATTGTCTAGACATAGAATCTACAAAAAAAGTTTTTTTTAAAAACTTGCTTCATTCCGAGGGAGGGGGTCGTCCCCCTTTCGGGTCACCCCCTTAGAGACAGCCACCTTGATACACTCAAAAATTATTGTTGAATCTTACACAAAATTGTAAATTAAAACTTCAAGAATAGTGGAGCAAAATTTTTGAGTTATTTTGCTAAAATTGCTAAACATCCAGAACTGAAAAATTTCTTATCTCTGAGTCAAGGAATTTTCCCAAACTTTATCTCTAATAATTCCTATTCTGAAACAAAATTTCATAAGACTGCTATATACATTCTAAAAGGAGTACTGTTAGCCCTATCCTAAACCTATCATTTTCCATTTATAGTTGAATTTAACAGTTGAGAAGCGAGTGAAAATAGGTGTGCCATTAACTGGCACACTTCGCCGCAAAGGGTTAAAAAAATCTCTAATGAGCAACACAATAAAATGCAAAGTATGAGATGCTCCTTTTTTTATAAAATAAAATAAATATTGTGAAAGGATCATGTTTACAAAGAAAGAACATAGTAAAATGCAGTGAGTTTTCTTTTAATACTGTACTGTTTAATACTATGTTCAAATGTAAGATAATTAAGTATTGCATATAAATGTTCCAAAAGAAATACAGACATATCTACATAGTGCAATTTAAACTATGATCTATACTTATAAAACACAATGTTTGTGAGCGTGTGTGCAATGTCCAGACGAATATATCACATTTATAGTCATGAAATTTGGCACACAGGTAGTCCTGATGGTGACTCAATGCACCTCGAAGCCTGAATTTAAAAATTTTATCGAGAAAATTTTTTATTTTATGTTTTGGGTGAAACAGATTAGGATTAGAGAAAGCTTCAAAACTTGTGTTTGTAATGAAACAAATGAACAGCTGAGTGTAAAATTCTCCAATATTCTAACATACAATAATATATCTATAGTCAAGAAATGACAATTTTTATTATATTTTTCAGTTTTTCCTTAATAAAATTATCTTATATTTCAAAAAATATTATTTTTATATTTTAGTTCACAAATATTTTTTAAATAGTTATTACATTTTTTAATTATTTTTTAATGTTTTTTTTAAGAAAGTACAGCTTAATGACTGGTATGTTGTTATATATATATATATATATATATATATATATATAATTCTATGACTGTAGGGCTCATTGTCTATTTACAAATGCTAAATATATATATGTAGTTTTAAAAAAATCATTAAAATAAAAAAAATCTTGATTTAAATAAAAAAAATCCGATTTAAATCAAATAAATCGATTTTTTTGAAAAAAATAAAAAAAATCGACAACTCTGCTAAATAGTAAAATTAAATTTTTTCATCAATTGATATAAAATTTATCTCGCTATGATCAATAGTTCCCGAGAAATTTTAAATTATATTAATCGTACATTTCAAATAAATTTCCGTTTTTTAATAGAAAGTAGTAAATAACGTCAGTGGCATATCATGCGCGTGATATAGTTTGGATGCCACGATGCATCTGATTATTTATTGCAATCGTGATGATATAATTTGATAATATTTTTTGGCAACGTTTGACAAGCAGAGAAGCGCTTAGTTTTGGTTAGAATTTCGAAAAAGAATTCCTTTGAAATTTTAACTCTTGACTTACGTTTGACAAGCTGAGAATTTCATGGTTATTGAATTATAATAAAATTGTTAAACAACTAAAAATACTTCATACGGAATGTTGTTTACCAAGAGATTTTTTGAATAAAGAAATGTGTAAATAATATGTAAATAAAAAAATATTTCCTGTCATAAAACATACGTTTATTTTATTTGTTTTCAGTGAATGTTAAACATTTCTCTCGCATATATATCTATATAAACACGTCAAATTTGACGGGAAATCTCTCGAATGAAAAGGCAATTTGCACCCGTCATACCATGACGGGTGATTTTCTAGTATCTCAATATAATACCAATTCCTAATTCTAAAGGAATTTCAGCGAGTGCATAAGGACCTCTTAAAGGAGATGCTTTTCGCTGAAACATCTGGTTTTGTCGGTCAGTTTTTCCCTTGAGGTTTAAGGATTACCTCATTTTTTGGCAGGTGTGATATTACTAGCTCACACCTGACCTTCACAGAGAAAGGAATATTTGAGTTTTTTGACTGTGTTGATTTGGGAGTTAGAGCTAGGTCTGTCTTCTGCTGCACTCTAATTAATTGTAAAAAAATCTGTTGTTTTATTTCAGATTTTTGCTGATATAAAAGCAGATTAAAAGTAGTAACAGTAATTTAAAGTATCTAAAAAATATATAATGAAAACTAACTAGATAGATATGAAAACGCTCGAAAATTCAGATATGAAAAGATTTCTCTGTTTGGGACGACTTATCAGTGTCAGCAATTATTTCCAGTTATGAAAGGAAATAATTGTCTTGTAATGTGCAGAGTCACTGTTAAATTGTTAAAGTAATTAATATCAACGAGATTTCCTCCAAGGTAGGAAAATTGCTAGTAGAGAAGAAATCCAGGGGGTCAGGAAGAAAGCATTAACTCTATTGTATTTTTTTATTAACTGAAAGTACATTTTTGCACTCTTTTCAACATAAATCTATCTTTTCATAAAAGTTTTTTTCTCCCC
Organism: Araneus ventricosus; assembly: GCA_013235015.1. Classification (NCBI taxonomy): domain Eukaryota; kingdom Metazoa; phylum Arthropoda; class Arachnida; order Araneae; family Araneidae; genus Araneus; species Araneus ventricosus. Next base: position 522,363 of record BGPR01000356.1, read on the forward strand.
CCCCCCCATTATTAGACCCTTTGGATTTCACGTGCATGCTGCAGAATGCCCGAATTTCATACTTAACTCGCAGGACGCATTGTTTTCAGAGGAAAGGATAATACCTATGCGCTCTCCAGTATTTCTGTAAAACTGCTTTTTCCTCCACAATCCTCCTTTGACTGGGTAAGCATTCTTCACTATTTAAACTATTAGTGATTTTAACAGATTCGTGTTTTTACGAATCATGCGCATCATTTTAGAAATTCAGAAATGGGAATTCGCATTCCGGAAACAGAATTATTGATAAGATGCGTTGCTTCTTTTTTACTTTCTTTTATCGAAGTATGCATACAGTTACCATAATTTTTTAGTTGAAAACCGGACACTCCGCGAGGGGGAGGGGTCTAAGTACAGTATAAAATCTATATATTAATACGTGAAGAGAAAACTTTGTACACTTTTTACTTTCTCGTATACGAAGTATACAGAGAGAAAGTATTGTAATCGTCAAAAAATTCGAACTCGAGATTTTGACGAATCTCCACGTTTTAGACCTCCCTGAGTCCGAAAAACACAATTTTGGAATTATGTCTGTCTATGAACATGATAACTCGAAAACTCTTAGAGCTATGGGGATGAAGTTTGGTATGTAGCCTTTAAACATAATTTACAGGTTTCTATCAAATTTTGGACAAAATCCGTCAACGGGAAGTCCGTCTGTCTGTATGTCCGCGGTCATGCGAAAGCTATAACTCAAAAGCTTGAATAGCTAGATGGATAAAATTTTATACACAGTTTTATCGTCATAAATGTAGGTCCGTATAAAATTTTGGACCAAATCCGTCAACGGGTTGACTGTCTGTCGGTCTGTATAATCGCATACTTGTATCTCATAAGCCCTTTGGCTTAGATAAATAAAACTTGATATCGCGGATGCTAACATTAATTATATATCTGTGCCCAATTTTCATCTCAATCGGTTCAAAAACAGGTGTTCAAATTGCATATTTAGTTCAAAATACACATTACGACTGTGTGTTGGCGAGCGTTTCGCTTATTTTACTTAATTGAGTATGGTTGGCGTTTGATCTTGGCGTAAATTGACGCGAGTCGCAAACACGCGTTCGGAAATTATGGCAATCCCCAAAACGAAACTTCTTTTTGATATTTTCCAGATGGTCTCCTGTGATTAACCAGAGGTGTAGTGAAATGTTGTGCGATATCTATAGTAATGGTATAGATAGATTTCTTTTTAGTTAATTTTTTTTTTCAAAATAACCAGGCCTTGGGTAAATATCCCAAAAATATTTACCTACCAACTGGGTATTTACCCACTCCACATTACTAGTCGTATGCGAGAAAGTTTCATGGAGCTCACTCCCGAAGGTTACTTTCTCGTATACGAAGTATACAAAGAGAACATATTGTAATCGTCAAAAAAATTCGAACTCGAGATTTTGACGAATCTCCACGGTTTAGACCTCCCTGATTCCGAAAAACACAATTTTGGAATTATGTCTGTCTATGAACACGATAACTCGAAAACTATTAGAGCTACGGGGATGAAGTTTGGTATGTAGTCTTTAAACATAATTTGCAGGTTTCTATCAAATTTTGGACAAAATCCGTCAACGGGAAGTCTGTCTGTCTGTCTGTCCGAAGTCATGTGAACACTATAACTCAAAAACTTGAATAGCTAGATGGATAAAATTTGGTACACAGTTTTATCGTCATGAATGTAGGTCCGTGTAAGATTTTGGGCCAAATCCGTCAAAGGGTTGACTGTCTGTCGGTCTGTATAATTTACTATTGAAACCAATCCGTTATCTCCACGCGCATACGTACTGGAAGCAATCTTCTGTGCACGCGAAAGGAGCGAATTACGTTAGTTTGTCCTTGAGACGGCAAGAGTGAAACCTCGCAGTGTGCGATAGATGCGTTTTAATCGATACGCATCTCTGAATTGGATTCTTTACCTAGATATTTTTCAATCACTATAATGAAAAACCTTCTGATAGTGATTGGATTCTGGATAACAGTAGGTTCGAAATTTTTTAGCCACTCGGGGGAAGGAGAAACGGCACCTTTTGGGGGAAGTATACGAGAAAGTTTATGGAAGAACACTCCGGCTGGTTTAAGCACATTGCGCGCACGGAGGAGTGTGAGATTTGGCACAGTTAAAGTTTATATGAAGGAGTACAGAAAGATAAAATTTATGTAATGCTGATAGAACTTATAGGTGATTTTCGCCATTTTGTGGCTGTGTGCCGGGTTTTCAGAGTTTGCTGATCGTTGGACACGGATGTCTATCATATTGCACTACGTCGATGTTGTCGCAGGCTGCACTCGCTGGTTCCTGATTGTTCCTGGGTCTGGCCTCCCTTGAAGAGCTTATGTGGAGTGGATGATTTGTAATTGATTTAATCCCCCCTGCAGTGAAATCCACTCCAAGAGGGAGTTTATTTAGATTATTTAAAAAAAAACTTTTCGGAGTGAAATACAAAATGCGGATGATTTAAATCTGTCAGTGTCAAACACATATTCTGTCAATGTCAAACACATATTAGTCTGTGGTCAAACAGTCGCACAGAGTAGAGATTGTCTGTGCAGAAAGATAAAATTTATGTATAATATGTGTTACAAATACATTAAATTAAATAAAATAAAACATTCATTGTTTACGTTCATACTGAATGTCAAACACATAAAAGTCTGTGGTCAACAGTCGGACAACGTTTATATTTTCAACCGCATGGTTCTTTTTTTTGTTTCAATAAAAAATAACCTCAGTAATGTTCAAACTTAAAAATTTAATGAATTACCGTCGAATTTCGATCGCTGGGCGACCTCTAGTTCTAATAAATGGCTACCAGCGACTACCTTCTTTCTTAATACTTGCTGAAAAAAAAACCAAGATGTCAGAATGCAAAGAAAATACAATTTTTATAAATGTTTGGTAAATCGAAATTGCATTACTGAGAAATAGAATAGAACAAAAGTGCCGAAACATCTAATTTTCTGTTAGAGTTGGGCCCGGGATAAGGAGATTTATCCATTTTCACATTTCCTTTTTAGGTTGATACTTAAGGGATAATTTTAACATTTCGTAGAATTCTGGACAGGATAAAACGGAATGACTTCAGCTTTTTCGAATTCATCAGACTTTTCCTATTACAACCAAATTTCGATTAAAGTCAGGATCGTCCGGGCGAAATCCGGACGTATGGTAACCCTGAGTATGCAGAGAAAAGGTAATGTAATTATCAAAAACTTCGATCCCGAGATTTTGATGAATCTTCAAGTTTTAGATCTGCATGAGTCAGAAAAAACTCATTTTGGAAAAATGTCTCTCTGTCTGTCAGTTTGTCTGTGTGCAGACGATACTTAAAAATACGCCCATATAGAATAATAAAATATGTTATGCGGTTTTAACACTAAAATTGTAGAATTCTGAAAAATTTTGGACCGGCAGTGAAATCCATCAAAGGGAAGTCTGTGTGTCTATGTGTTCTTGCGCATGTGAACACGATAACTTAAAAAAATATTCTAAGTTCACCAGAGAATTAAAAAAAAGCGCTAGGTATAAAAACTTGTCTCTTGCTTTCATTGTTTTATTATAATAATATTCACCAGTACCATTGCTTAAGACTAATTTCACACCTTTTTTAACTACTTAAAAAATCTTCTTAATTTGTTTTAACTCTTTCACTCAGGTGCAAATTAAAAATTCCATGTCGCTAATACATTTAATTACAGCTGCCAACGGAAGATGAAAGCCCTTTGAGGCTATGCGCTTCTAAACCCCCCTCCCGCCCGCTGTCTAATTTAAAAGAGAAATGAGCAAGGAGGGTGATTTTTTTTCATAATCTTAGCTCTAAAATTGTAGACGTACAGTAAAACTTCGATTAACCCTCACTATCCGGACCAGGACTGTGACGAATAACCGAATAAACGGATAACAGAAATATCTTAATACACATGTAGAGTAACATGAATTCACTGCTGGCTTGAAACGAAAATGAAAATAACAGTGGCGTAGCGGTCGGGGGGATAGATGCCCCGGGCGACACTTTTAGGAGGTGCCATGGAGTCAAAATATTACTGCTTTTATGTCACTTTTTAAAGCAAAATATGATGAGGGGTATAAAAAATATTCTCTGGACAACATTAACACTTGCTGAGCCATTAATGACGAGAGGGGTAGAAAGAAACATTTTATTCTCTTGCCTCCACTTACCGTCGCTATGCCACTGGCCATGATGACAAATCATTAGTGCGTTTTTGTCTCTTTTTAAGGCCAAATACTATCGGGGGACGAAAAGATGCCATGCCCCGGGAGCTGTTCACACAATCTAAACCACTAATGATGATGGGAGGGAGAGCGAAAAAATCTTATTATGACCCGGGCGCCACTTACCCTAACTACGCCACTGGAAAATAATATCTTTAAAAGTGAATAATGCATACATATTGTATTTAATTTTACAAAACGGTCAATATAAACTTCAATGTGAGAGTAATAATGTACAGAAATGTATTGTAATACAATAACGACTGGTTAGTGATGGGCGCTCCAGGATCAATGTCAACTCTTCCGCCACCGGCAATTCCGCCATCATACAGTGCAGTCACTTCAAACTTTATACAGTAGGGTGTAAAAGTAATCCGTAGGCAATTTTAAAGATATCTGTTTATTTGTTGATTTTTTAGGCGATGACGGATAACAGAAACCGACGGTTAATCGAAATTTTACTATACGTCTAATTTTGGACAAAATCCGTCAACTTGTCTATAATTTGTGTATCTTTTTATTCGCGAATATGAAAAACACTACAAACTATAGATGGATTTTAGTATGTAATTCTGACACAAAAACTGTAGATCTAAATCAAATTTTGGACCAAATTCTTCGACGGGTAGACTGTATATTTGTATGTCCGTGTGCATGTGAGCACGATAACGCGAAATGAAAGCACGAGCTTGACAACAGAATTGCTGATATGAGTCAAATTCTACGGTATTAAGTGCGTTTTGCAATGAGAACAAAACATAAATCAAACAAATCTATCTTAACCCTCTGACTGCGTATCCCGCGATTTTCACGTGTTGGAAGTAAGTCTTTTTTTTCTGCTGCATCCTGTGATTTTCACTTGCTAATGTGTTTACTTAGTACTTTTATAGCATTGGAACATATTATACTAATAAAGCTTTGTATATAAATAACAATGGTATTTGAACACGTTTGCAACCGTTGCATTTATAAAGGGATTTAAAAAATTACGCAGTCAGAGGGTTAAACAACAAAATAATACCGCTGCGAAACTGTCAGGAGCCAGCGTGGGTGTTCTCTCATATACTTCCACTATACGGCATGTTTTGTGTTTAGCTTCATCATCAAGAGAGTCGAGTATACACTTCGGACCTCTCCACTCCTAAAAAATGGATCCGAAATTTGATTTCTATCTATAATTGTGGTTTGAAGAAATAAAATTTCATTCAGGTGGCTTGTTGTGATATTTTAGTTATCATGTTCACATGCACACAGACAGATATATATGCAGTCTACCCTCGAAGGATTTGGTCTAAATTTTGATACAGGTCGACAATTTTGGAGTAAGAATTGAACACTGATATTCATTTGTCCAGCTCTTTGTATTTTTCATATACACGGAAAAAAGTTATGAAAAAAAAAATCGAAATTAAAGAATATGTAAAAAAGTCAAGAAAGTGCGTTTTCAGACCATTAATTTTGTGAAAATCAAATTCAAAGCATTCATAAGAAGTCGCACTTCCGTCTTATAAAACAGATATGTGGAAGAGTTGTTGACCCTCCGTTAGGCGCAAACATTTTCATGGTCGCGATGTGGCTCACGAAGACAAGATCTGAGCTATGATATCTTCATCCGGTTTCGATAATTTTCTATTTATAACTAGAATAATTTGACCTAATGAGAACGTAAGTGAGCATTTTGTAAGAAAATTCTAGCCCTCGTGTTGCTTCAAAACGGGACCTTAATATAGCTAAAACTAAAAACGGTAAGAAAATTCAAATTACGATGCATTAAAATATCATTCGAATTGTAAGTAATAAAATAACGGACAATGTACAGTGAAACTTCGATTAACCGTCACTGTCCGGACCAGAGCTGTGACGGATAACCGAATTGACGGATAACAGAAATCTCTTAATACACATATACAGTAACGTGATTTCATTGCTGGCTTAGGACGAACATGTAAATAAAATCTGTTAAAAGTGAATAATAGATATAGTATGTTGTATTTAATTTAACAAAACGATCAACCTAAACTTCAATATATGAGTTATAATGTACAGAAGTGTATTGTAATAGAGTAGTCGTCGCCTATAGTGATCACGGAAATAACGATCAATCGGTTGTACTCATAAAAATAGCTTAAAACGGATCTCCCGTATCTAAACACATAGAAAATCCATTGCTTTTAACTATCGGTTTCGATGAGGTGACACAACAAATCATGAGGACGATGAAGACGGGGCAAAAGAGAAACCATCGTAAGTCCATGACACTTTTCAAGCCCTTCATACTTTAAGAAGATCAGTCCAATATAGTTCTGAATCTTTTGATGAGGATTATTCTTCTGAACGATTTATCCAGTGAATTCTTGGAAAAAAACCCGAGTTACTCGAAAACTTTTTAAAGAAAGCTTTAAAAATTAAATGTACCTGATTTTTTTTTTTTTTCATTTCTGAACATGTAACGATTTTCTTTTTCTATTTAAAACGAATAAGTGCATACAACAATGTGATGTGGTTTGCTTTTTCTGCTATCTTTGTATACCTATGGACAAATTTTCTGGTTTGTTTACATGCCTGTAATACGTATTTCCGGTATAATGCTAAGTCAATGGATCTTCAAAGAGGGAAGTCCAACATACAAACAGATAAAGTCAAGGTTTTTAACGTTAAGTAAACAAACCAGAAAACTCGTCCGTTGATTTGTATTACTTTAAGACATTTTGGATGTACTGATCATTCGGATGTAGTGATCACTTTGGATCCACTATAAGCGGCGTCCATTGTACCATAAACCTACGTTTTTAGACGATGACGGATAATGGAAACAGACGGTTAATCGAAGTTTCTCTGTATTAACTTATGACGGATAATGGAAACTGACGGTTAATCGAAGTTTCACTGTATTAACTTATGACGGATAATGGAAACTGACGGTTAATCGAAGTTTCACTGTATTAACTTATGACGG
>BGPR01000356.1:529601-552241 GCA_013235015.1 Araneus ventricosus
AATCGAAGTTTCACTGTATTAACTTATGACGGATAATGGAAAATGACGGTTAATCGAAGTTTCACTGTATTAACTTGTGTGGTATACGTATCTATTAGATATTGTGACTAACGGGGATTATTTAGATCACATTTGCTAAATTTCTAGACTTTTTCTTACTATATTTTTGATAAAAATGAATTTTTGTTCAGATATACGAATGTTATGCTAATTTTAGGTACATGCTCTGCCTTTATTTACAAAAGATGTACTACATAACCTCTCATAACTTCAAATTCGAATATTTCATTCTCACACTGTTGATGTCCTCTAAATTTCACTGAAAAGCATTCCTTTTACATGAGTAACCATCACATTTTATTGCGTGTCATTGGCCTTCTTTTCAAGGTCAGACGTATTCGCAAGTGAAGATTTCGAGATAAATGTTCTTGAGGCATTCAAGCTATTATTTAGAACAATTAAATAAATACGAAATTTGACGTTAACCATTCGAATGGAATTCTTTTTATTATGAAATATTTTATACGCGACAATGGCTGTTTCGTCAGCGTTTTAGGTTTTATTTCGTTCACAGTATTTTGTCTTAAATACATCATTCTTCTCGGAAATTTATGTTCTCTCGTTTGTAAAGAAAGTTAAGCAATTATTTGTATTGTTTGAATTTAGTAGTCGCCATTATTACTTTGAAAATGTGGGAAATATAATTTGAATTATTGTTCTTAAGATAATTGAAATCCGAATCCCATAAAAGTTTAAGAGCTATTCTTAAATATTTCTCTCTTCAAAGTCTGTATTGTTTGAATTTCATAGTTAACTTTATTACTCTTAAAATGAATTGAAAATATTGCCGCATAGAAATAATTAAGAAACGGGATTTTATCAAACAGTTTTATTTAACTTTGTAAATCAAAAATAACGACGAAAGAAGGAAAGAGAAGCAACAATTAATTAATTAATATAATTGATGATGAATTAATTATAAATAATGAATATGATTTAATTCGAATGATGCAGAATATTACCCCCAAAAGAATAACTAAATTCAAACGATAAAAAATAGAAACATCTTATATTTTATCATGTTCAGTCGCAGAGACGCACCAAAATATCCAGTCGACTGAATCAAACTCTCTTTGCTTTTTTAGAATGTCCCATTATAATTTGAGTTAATAAGGAAACTTATCGATTAGTCAAACAAAATTTTGCACAATTATTGCTTTCTCGGATGCAACATTTATTTATATTGAATTTGCGGTTATTCCTAATTTATAATTACAGTAAAACTGCGATTAATTGTCACGCTTTTAATCGTCAGTTTCTGTTATCCATCGTCGTCTAAAAAAATCTAATCCGTCATTTCTGTACATTACTACTCTTGTATTGAGAATTATATCGATCGCTTTGTAAAATTAAATACAAAATGTATGCATTATTTACTTTTATATAAAGGACTTTATTTTCATTTTCGTCCCAAACCAGCAGTGAAATCACGTAACTATACATATGTATGAAGAGATTTCGATTATCCATCACAGCCCTGGTTCGGACGGGGACTGTCAATCGAAATATTAATGTGTGGCTTAAATTGATTTGGTGTTCCGTGTAAAGGGAAATAAATGTGTGACGAAAATTTCTTTTAATGACAGAAATAACTCTTTTAGATTAGGCGATTTTTATTTTTGGCGGAAGGAAAAGAAAAGTTTTCCCGTATCATTGCTGTATAACATCAGCGGAGGCCTTTATTAAGAAAGAAGAATAATGAACTTTTATTTTCTGTTGAATTGATTATAGCTATAAAGATGAATTTTGAAAATCGAATGTAGTTGCATTCTAGAATAAGAGTATATGAGGGGGGAAATGTTGCTTTTTACCTTGTACGTTTCTCGTATACTCACAAAGAAAAAAGTGCTAAGGTTTGGATTTTTAAAAAATCGATAAATTAAAAAGAGAGAGAGAGAGAGAGAAATATGAGCTAGCAAATGTTTTGTTTTTAAAAGTCATTGTTTTCAGTCTTCAGAGAATATATTTTCTCGATATTTTGAGGAACTTTATAAAATTATTGATATGGTTTTAGTATTATATCAGATCCTCAAGAAACTGTTATTATATTTTTACAAATTAATGATAAGTCTTAGACAAGAACTCCATCTTTCATTCAGCTTAAATTTGAAAAACCGTTCTTCAAATGCATCATTAGTTTTCTAATTGCTCACACAGCGAATTTTATTTTGTTCACGCTTGCCTCAGGCAACATAGAATCAATTATTCGATGCAATGGAGTCGGTTCCTGCTCGCATAATACTCGTCAAACACGCTGTGAAAATTTAATTCTGGAATCCTTTACTTACATGTTTCAGGAAGCAAAAAGAAGATGGCGTAACAGCGCACAACATGAAGTGACTCTATTCTGTGAGCTACGTTATTATAGTATTATCGATACATAAAAATTAGCTTCCCTAAAATGTATTTAGAGTTATTTACAAGCATTTCATATAAATAGCTCATAAAATTAGCCGGCACCAGCGATTTTGTAGAGAAGAAGTAGGAAGTCGCCCACAGCCGGATGACATGCTAATCACATTTTATAATCACATTATTTAATAAATGCAATTATCTACGATAAAATGATGATACGTTAATCTGAAAAAGGATGCATTAATTTTAACTACTCTACACATTTATTTTTAATGCAGAAAGACGTGAGACAAATATATTGACACCATTGGAAACCAACCAACAAACAAAATAAACAGTTCGGATCCGCGCCGTAGGTTTTTCGTGAAAACGTCGGGATAAAATCATAAAACAACTGTTTCGTATTAATATGTAATTTAATTATCAATCTCTTTAATACAGTATTTACACAGTAGTATAATGGTTACAGAATAGATAAATCACAAGCTACCACAGACCCTTGCTACATGCGATAAACTCGTGATTTATCTATTCTGTAACCATTATACTACTCTGTGTAAATATTGTATTAAAGAGATTGATATTTAATTTACATATTAATACGAGACACTTGTTTTATGATTTTATCCCGACGTTTTCACGAAAAATCTATGGCGCGAACCCGAACTGCGCCTTTCTTATATTTTATTTAGAGTAGCTTTTGATGGCGCCATATGTTGACAGTATATAGAACTAAATTTCGCTTTTGCTCAGTAAAACATTATTTACTACAAATGTTCATATTCCCCGTAATATTCAAAGTTTTTAATTCAAATTTTAATACAATGTTTCTTTTACGTATTATTATTTCTGTAAGTTTCGTACAATTCGAAAGAAAACTCTGCATGTTATAATCAAAAAACATGCGGAGTTTGAAATTTTCAATTTAATACCGATTTTTACTTTATATTCTGATAAATATTTTTATTGTCTCACTTTACCTAGTAATACTCCCCAAGCTCTTTAAAATGACACCAGAATCAACCTCCTAGCTAAACGCATTCCCACGCTGCACTTATTTATAACCTTACATAAAGCTAATTCATAACAATCACGCGCATGCGCCTACACTGGTACTTTGACGTCACAGGCAAAACAAATACTATGCGACAAACTCTTGCAGCTAATGATCTATCCGTTGTGGGCTCAACCATTATTTTCGCATTATTAGTCTCGTAGTTTTTATCGATTCAAATCTGACGGTATTTTGTCATAGAAGAAAATTCGACCGACTATCACTGTAACTAGCGGAAAGACGTTTTCACGTCAAAAAAACCCCCGATATCAAAAAAACTCATTCGGTCCCAATGTCGGTAGAGCAGACAACAATTTTAATCTCCCCTTTCGCAACAAATATCGCATTTTATACAGGGTGATTCAAAACAACGCCAACAAAATGAAAGAGAAAATCAAGTGTTCGGAAACAAAGAAAAATAACACAGAAACTTATGATTACAAATGCTGTCTGTAAGCGTCAGAGAACAATTTTCGGAGAACAAAGCAAGCATGCTTCATTCGAACTGAGGGTTCCTCATGTGCAACATGCAACGTTTCACGTACCGTGAACTGGCTGACATGCATATTTATGCGTGGAGACTTAATAGGAAGAGTCATAACGGCAAATGGATGTATTCGAGATCCGACTGGAAATTTTGAGAAGATGCGTATTTGGGTGCAGCGTGGATGCTCCGTGCTTCTCAAATCTCTCGAGAACTTTACTGCTGTACAATTCACTCAAACAAATACTTCTCATTTTGTTAACCCCTTAATCGGTTTGTTTTTCCGCTGTCTAATTAGATGACACCTTCTATTTTGGGTCTGCGTTGTCATTTTAATTCAATTGAGAATTTAAAGGACAGTTGAAATCCTTATGGATTCCACGTAATTTTTTTATCGAATTATAACGTGTGTGAATGACTTTGTTTTAGTTTAAAAGTGTAAAATTTCGAAAATTCGATGCACGTACGGGAAAACCGCTTAAAGGTTAAAAAGCTTTGAACACGTCAGATGTGAATGGTATTGTATATTTTAAAGTTCTATTGCACAATTCTTGTGTTCAAAGTACTATTTTTTTGTTTATTAAAATTACTTCTTTATTTATTAAAATCATTTTCAAAATTTTGAATTTTAATTATTATTCCTTTATTTATTAAAGTTATTTACAGTTTATTTATTAATTATGTATCAGTTATATTAAAACTCTTAACTATTAAAAAGAAATCTGTTCTCTCATTTTTAGTTTAAAAAATATAATTTTGTCTTACTGTACTTACTACTACTTAAAACCAGCGGGACTGTTCTCCCCTAAACTTTCTCGTATACTTCCCCCAAAGGTGCCATTTCTCCTTCCCCAGCTTGGCTAAAAAAATTCGAACCTACTGTTATCCAGAATGCAATGACTATCAGAAGGTTTTTCATTATAGTGATTGAAAAATATCTAGGTAAAGAATTCAAAGAGATGCGTACCGATTAAAACGCATCTATCGCACACTGCTAGGTTTCACTCTTGCCGTCTCAAGGACAAACTGACGTAATTCGCTCTTTTCGCAAGCTCAGAAGATTGTTTCCGTACGCATGCGCTTGGAAATAGCGGATTGGTTTCAATGGTAAATTATATAGACCGACAGACAGTCAACCATTTGACGGATTTGGCCCAAAATTTTATACGGACCTACATTCATGACAATAAAACTGTGTACCAAATTTTATCCATCTAGCTATTCAAGGTTTTGAGTTATAGTGTTCACATGACTTCGGACATACAGACAGACAGACTTCCCGTTGACGGATTTTGTCCAAAATTTGAAAGAAACCTACAAATTATGTTTAAAGACCACATACCAAATTTCATCCCCGTAGCTCTTATAGTTTTCGAGTTATCGTGTTCACAGGCACACAGACACACACACAGACGTAATTCCAAAATTGTGTTTTTCGGACTCAGGGAGGTCTAAAACGTGGAGATCCGTCAAAATCTCGAGTTCGAATTTTTTGACGATTACAATACTTTCTCTTTGTATACTTCGTATACGAGAAAGTAAAAACGGGTTTAACCCTCTGAGCGCCCAATTACTTTTTTTACTTTTAGATTTTAGATAGAAGATTTTGCACTTTTAGCTATCAGGTTAGAAAACTTAGCTTTAAAGTAAATGAATCGATCTTTTTTGCATTTAATTATATCTCTGAAATCTTAAGAACACTTTATCCATGATTGTTTAAGAAAATGTACATATAAATACGAGCTATCCGCTTTTGAACTGAACATGAAAAACGTAAAAAGACGTTTGCGCCGCTCAGAGGGTTAAAAAGGAATACAGATTCCTTTTTAAACCCATTTTTTAAAAGTCGAATATATGGATATATCATTTTTTTTAATTGTTTTCAGACCAGCTGCGAATTAGAGTACCCTTTTCTGTTTTGTGAAACTTTGAAAACTAAGCCCATCAGAACAATTTTAAAATCACAAATCTTTTAACTCTCCTTAGGGCACAACCGGCAGAGTTTGGCTTGGACGTTTTCGTTCTTTCGTTCCTCTCTATTTCCAGGAAAGGTAGAAGTCAGTATTTCCGAATTGTATTCTTTATTTACCTCATGTTTGGACATTCCCCCCCCCTTCCATTCAATTAACTTGCCCGCTACATGGAGTGCAGATCTCGCCATATTGACCCCACCTGCATATTGAGCCCGAATTCGCCACACATATGAATGCCTCACTTGCCAAATCGATTAATTCCACTTTCTGATTTTTTAAAAATTTTAATGTCAAAGCACTTGAGTCCCAACTGTTTATATTCAAAACAAATTTCTCTAATAATATGAATTATAACACCACTAAATGACAAATTTTTTTTAGCCTTCGAATAATAAATAATTTATTTCAGAAGCCACAATCTGATTAACTCCATACTCTAATGTAAATCGTTGTTAATTGCATTATTGCGCAATAAAAATTTAGTTAAAAAACTTTTTAATGCAATGGTATTGTCGTAAAAGGTACCGCTTTTTCTGTTGCTGTTGTTGTCATTCGTTGTTTTATCCATTTTCTTCTTGGGGTTAAATAATAATAAGTTATTTATACTTATTTACTTATTATACTTATTAAAGAATGATCTCCACGTATGCGAATTTTATTCGCTTTAATGTCTTATTTACCGTTTGAAAGGATGTCTCAATTTTGTGTCTGTTTTTCATAAATACGATGTTGGATTTCGATACAGGATAGATTATTTGATACAGTTGAGACAGTGGGCATTATACTGTGTATTGTGATGGACTTGTTGAAATTCATTCCTCCCATTAAACATGATTATTATAAAAACTTTAGAACAAATCGACATGACGGGAGCTTAAATACAGCTGACGAAGAATAAACCATTTATATTGCGGATGACTCAATTTAAACAAAGTAATAATAATAACTGTAACAGAACAGTTATTATTTATTTTTGCTAAAATATTCAATAAAAAATGTATATAATGAAATTTTCTGTAATAAAAAAATAATTTGAAGATTGAATTTTATTTAATACTTTTCTTTCACTTGCCAAATTGATTAACTCCCTTAATCAGTCAAAAATTGTAGTAATAATAACGATTACTCCAAGGATATTCTATCTTATACTTTTTATATGCCGTTAGATAACAGATACATCTACAGTAATACAGTATACGACGTTTATTTGAATTCATAATTTGAAAGGGATTTAAAAAACAATGTATACTATTTTATCACTTTTCTCTACTTTTTGTTTTATGCAGTTAATCGATTTGGCAAGTGGGGCATTCATATGATTGTTCGTAATATCCAGGGCCAGCCAGAAGGGTTTCGAACGGTACGAGCGTACAAGGCCTAGCACCGGTAATTGATTTTGCAAAATGGAAGTTAATTTCATTGCTTTATTTAACAAAATTAAAATTTGCAGTAAAGTTTTGCCTTCCAAGAAATAATATTACAACATTTTTTTAAAAATAATTTATTTTGCTTCTTATTCAAATATTTGCTTTTGTTGTAAAATTATTTTGACCTCATCAATTACCGTCTTATCTGCAGAAAGATCTTTCTTAGAGATTAAAAATAATAAAAAAATACTTGAGATCTAACATTAGAAAAGAAATATTGATTTGCTTAGGCATTTTATCTATCGAATTCATATTAACCAAAAAACTAAATCATGATGATATTATCAACCATTTTGCTACAAAGCATGTCAGAAAATGATACAAAAATTACATATTGTAAATTTATCCTAGCAAGTCGCATACTAAATTGTGTTTATGAAGTAATTATTTTTATTTGGTTTATTAACGATTTTTTGTGTGACTGAAATATTAATTTTATAAAAAATAATTAAATAAATATCATTTTCATGTATTCCTTTAGTCCCTACTAGACAAATTGCGCAACGTAATAAATATCAAAAAGCAATAAATGATTTCGTTGTACGAAATTTCTGTCAAGGCCCCGCAAGTCAACTTTGCACCAGACCCCGCTTTTGTTCGGGCCGGCTCTGGTAATATCCGAATCATTTCTTTTTATTACGGATGTTTATTTTATTCATCTTATGATTTTATCATGTAAAATGTATTATTGTAAAAACGATTGCCCCCAAAATTTGCTCGGTTAAAGCAAAGGAGCAATATACCAGCATGTTTGTTTAAGTTACACAATACGTTCCGAAAGTGAAGTAGTACTTGGGTCTCATGTCTTCGCTTCATTATGTTTTTTTTTGCAACGATAGCCCCACTTTTTTTTTAACCCTCTCCACAAGGTTCAGCGATTATTTCAAAAATGAAAAATTAAAATTAACTTATTAATTATGAGACAAATTAATTATGAGATTCGTTACCAATACCTGTCAGGCGCATTGCGTCAGAACTCGTCGGTGCAAATATTGCGCCCGACGGAGGGTTAACTGTAACTTGCACGCATATATTGTGATCCCAGAAATAAACTTGGAATCATTTACAAATGGAACTGTTGAATAATTCATCCCCCAACATTCCATCGAAGACCTTCCATTTTTAAGCTCCCGTCCTCGCCAACTCGCGCATTTTTATTCCCCCTATAAAATGTTTTACGATTTTCGAAATACAAACTTTTCCTCCGACTTTTATAACTTGTCACTACTACTACATTCGGCTATTAATTTCCACAATCTCTGAAAGAAATTCCAGAAGAGCAAAATACTATCTTCCGCAGTCGTTTTCCATTGATGCCTCTGATTTACAACCAAGTGATGCTAAACAATGGGATAGGCGTGTAATAAGTACTCTTTAAGTGCACTGAGTGCCCAATTTACGTCTTGGAGTGATTTCTCGAAAATGAAGTGTAAATTGTAAGCAATTTGAACCAGCATTTCTCTTTGAAAATAGATAGGAATAAATTTAATAATTCTCCACGAAGTAAACATTCATTAACTTGATGTGAATATTCTTTAATTCAAGCTGATTTACAGCCAAGTACTGCTAAACAATGGGCTAGGCGTGTAAATAAGTGCACTTTATGTACATTGAATGCTCAATTTATGTGATGAACAGGTTCCACTATAATGAAGTGTAAATTGTAAGCAATTTGAACCAGCATTTTTCTTCGAAAATAGATAAGTATAAATTTAATAATTCTCCATGAAGTAAACATTCATTAACTTGATGTAAATATTCGTTAATGCAAGCTGATTTACGGCCAAGTGATGCTAAACAATGAGATTTTTGTGTAAATAAGAACTCTTTAAGTTCATTGAATGCTTAATTTACGTGTTGGACTGGTTCCTCGAGAATGAAGTGCAAATTGCATACAATTTGAATTCACATTTCTCTTTGAAAATAGATACAGTATAAATTGAATAATTACATATAAAGTAAATATTCATTAACTTCGTGTAAATATTCATTAATTCAAGCATTTATATATGCATAGCAGAACTCACCAAAATAAAACAAAACCAACGAGAGTTTACTCTCATCGACTTGCACGTACACTACTTAGTGCATCACGTTTTGTGTTTGTCTTCGTAGTGTAGTGAAAGAATCGAGCTTGCATTTTGGACCTCTTCCCGTTGACTTAATGTGTTAAAAATTTGTCACATATCTACAATTTTGGCGTTAAGGTCACATTCTGAGATTCATCCTTCGAGCTTGTCAGTGGCGGCGATGGCTGAAAAAAAGTGAGGGGGCAAAAAATTTATAAACAACTAAAGCTACCCGGGAGGCAACAAAATTTAGTTATAAAATTAGGTAGTTTTCCCGGACAATATTACTTTTTTTATATATAATTCCTAGTTTAAGGCAGCTAAAATAAAATAAAAATTTAATTTTTCCTGACAAAAGTAGGGGGCAACCGAACCCCCCCCCCCCGCCCGACTCTCTGCCACTCGATCTTGTTGAATTTTTAAATTATCGCTTAACATACACACGAATCCACAGCCAACCTATTGAAGGATTTAGTCCAAAATGAGACACAGATCTACAGTTTAGTGTAAGATCATGTACTAAAATTCTAACTTGTTGCGTTTTTGTGTTATCGCGTTTACATGGCACGAAATGACACACAGCAGACTTCTCGTAAAAGGATTTCATTCAAAATTTGTTAGATCAAATTTTGAATGAAATCCTTTTACGTACGTATCCTTTTTAACGTACAATTTTGCCGTAAAGACAGCTTACCAAATTTCATCCGTCTAACTTATTGCGTTTTTGGACTATCGTTTTCACAGACAGATAGACTAGCCGACCGACCGGCAAACGAGGATAGTTTTAAAAATAATTTTATCGGACTCAGGGAGATCTAAAACGTGGATAATTCATCAAAAATCTCGAAGTCGAATTTTTTGACGATTGCAATACTTTCTCTTCGTGTACATCGTACATGAGAAAACAAAAAACTTTTGTAGCGTTTCTTCTTCACTTGACAACACACGTCAGCTCTGTTTCTTTCCCCTTCTTCCCGATTGTCAGGCGTGGACGTTTGGAAAGTGGGGTGACGGCCCAGGTATCGTCCTTGTCATCTATCCACAGTTCAAATCCGTACCATAAGAGTCTTCACGTAGCTTTAAAATGAGACGTTAATCTAACTAAACTAAGTTAGATATTTTTTCCCTTTTTTGGTGGTAGAATTACACTTCTGGTGAACTCTAGAGTCTTTGTTTCATCCTTGCTTAGATATTCATTTACACCTGCAAAATAGTTGCTTCTTCTAATCATCCCCTCTTCATCGCTTCGCCTTATCAAATGTTATTAATGCAAGAGTTCATGAGATTACACTCCGAAATTTTTTCCTGTATATTATGGATAGATAAAATCTCAAACTACCCTTTTAAAACGAAGATTCTATCAAAGAAATAGAAAAGAGGGTGCTTTTTTTTCGTTTCAAATCATTGGAAGAGATGAAACCTGAATTTAACTCAGCTCCAATACATAGTGGTAGGTTACCTTCTTGGAGGACTTCCAGGGGATACTGGCCCACATTTCCGCACATTGTAAAAAACCTTTATAAATGTGTCGCTTCTGTTAAATTTTTATTATATAGTGAAGAAACTCCAGTATGTACTTAGGGAAAGCACCTTTTCCAGTTGATTAATTAGTTCCAAAATTCGATTCTGCAATTTTGTTGAAAGAATCACATACCAAATTTCATACATCTAACCGATTGCTCTTTTAAGATATCGTGTACGGATAGAGAGATAAAACACTACCATTTATTTTTCAAACAGATGTAAAACAAAAATTAATCAGAAGCTCGAAATTATTCTATTCGACAAATAAAAAAACTTTCTGTATGCATGATACATTGTATTGATGAATTTGTTAACGTTCTATTAAGTATCTATTTTTCAAAGTTAAATTTGGATTCAAATTGAACTATTTAATTTTTACGCGGCAATCTACAGTGAAACTGAGAACTAATTGCCGTATCTTCTGCAGTCACTTAGTATTATTTTCTCCTGATTTTACAACCTTGAAAATTTGATAAATCATACCAATTTCTCCACCCCCCTTCACAATGGTATAGGTAAGTAAATATGCACATTTTGAGGGGAAAAAAACTGATTTCGCTCTTAATACGAAGGGAGCGGCTGTATAACTGCAACTGTAACTGCCAGACGTACCCAATCCTCCACAAACTTTCCACCATCGCATTGTTTTATCCTGGAATAGAAACAGCAGCACC
The DNA here is from genome assembly GCA_013235015.1 of Araneus ventricosus. Lineage (NCBI taxonomy): Eukaryota > Metazoa > Arthropoda > Arachnida > Araneae > Araneidae > Araneus > Araneus ventricosus. Next base: position 541,222 of record BGPR01000356.1, read on the forward strand.
TTTCGGCATACCTTAAGTTTATGTATGCAGATATCGCTTAATAAAGAATCCCCCGTGTTCAAACAATAGGCATTGTATCTGGGTCAGGCATGATTCCAATATTCTGCAGCAAACAGGTGGCTGCCTTGACGTAATGTCAAGGTGGAGACATGTCTTACCTTTTTCAATGTGCGCAAGTACACATGTCTGAATGAGAGATCATTTGTTCTCTGATTAATTTTACATGAGGTGCTAAAAGCTCCAACAGATACGTCCACGCTTGGCTGGGCACCGCTGCATTTGTGTAGAGTCACAGACATTGATGGAAAAACCCGGTGTCTCTGTATTCGATAGAGAGAGGGGAGTAGATGAATTCGAATTTTTAATGTAGAATCCGGAATTCTTTCTGATGGAATAACCTATTTTGGAAATGCATCATTTTTAAAAGTGTCATGTTATGTTGTAGACATCCTGTTTTACCTGCATTTAAATATTTATCTTTTTTTCTGCTGGGATTGAGGAAAAGTTTCGATAAAATTTGGAATTTCGCAAAGAATATATCTATATATCTTTTTCTTGCGATTAAATAAACTAGTCGTGTTTTTAAATGAGGTTTTCTTAACTTTTTCTACTTGTAGTGAAATTAAGATTTCGCTATCCTGTAGGGGAAAGTGGGGTAAAATCGGGTAGCTAAGGCACGAAGCCTGTTGGAGTTAAACTATTCGACATACACAACTTGTGAAATTTTATTAAAATATCCATTGCTTATCGGAGTACAATATATCTTTCCAGAAAAGTCATAGATTGAGTACTTTTTTTAGCAACGATATTTTTATTTTTAAAAAATGTAAAACCACCCGGTTTTCCTAGGCTAGTGGGGTAAAACCGAGTATTCATGTTAACTTTATGGGAAATTAGGAAAACTAGATGTTCAGTGGAAAAGTAGCAGACATTTTTATTTTATATGACAATTTGAGAATATTAGTTTATAAAATTCACATGTAGGTAAAGCCGTTATTCCTTCCTCCACACCACTGCAACTTTCGTGGGCTCAGCTGAGACAGTTTCTACATTGGATTAACCCTCCTGATTTATTTAAATTAGAAAATACATCATTAAAATATAAACGATCAACGTCTGATGTGTTTTTAGCGTCTTCATCTGAGGAATCATCATTACTGACTGTCCTGGTCTTACGCCACTTGGAGTACCCGGTTTTACCCCTTGTGCAGAGGTTATAGAAAACGAAATACACTAGTGCAAATATTGGACTAAATCTTTATTGTTTGATAGGGTAAATGTATGTCCTTAGTAAATGTATAATAAGCTGTACTAAATATAGTTTTTATAAATGTAATGATTATTAAGTAAGGATAGTTTAAAATGAAACGAATATTAGAGAGTTAACGCCTTAAAACAAATATACCTTCACAAACGCAGTGAATTTAATAGCTACAACACACCACTATGACTTTTCCTTTTTTTTTTTTTTTTGACTAGTGAAGTGCAATTCAGAATCTGTCCACTAGAAAGGAGAACTAAATAGCGCCAGAATCAAGGTACCCGGTTTTACCCCCCTCCCCTATATGCTCAAAAGATTTTTCACGACTCACAGTGTGCATATGATAAATTATTTTAATCTAACGCAATAGATGAAACGATATTCCATGACTATTTACAAATTGATGTTTCTATTTTCTTGTATACGAATTTTAAGAAGAGAAAGTAGTGTAATCGTGAAAAAATTTGCTTCGAGTTTTTTTATGGATCTCCAAGTCTCAGACCTCCTTGTATCCTAAAGAAGAAATGTCTATCTCTGAACACGATTACTCAACAACGCAACAATCCACAAGAATGAAATTTGGTATGCTGAACATCATAACTGTAGATCTTTGGCATCTGTAGAATTTTAGACGATATCCTTTAACCCGTTATCTGCCATTGTCCCCTTTTTTGGGACATTTGTTTTTTTATTCATATTCACCTAAACAATGCAATTTTTAGCTTTGATTGTTGCATCTGAATGTTGAGCTGATTGCTATAAAAGGTATAAATCCTATAAATACCATTTTTCTAATTAAAAATGTAATTAATCCAAATTAAAAGTAAACTAATCAGTTTAATTTAAAAAATTCAGAAATAGCGTTTTCTTTCATATTTCATTCACGTTATCAAGTCACTGTAAATCGAGTTTTGGCAGATAATGGTTTAATGGGAAGTCTGTCTGTCTATCCATCCATGAGCATGTGGACACGAATACTGAATATCTCAACGAGCTAGATAGATGACATTTGGCATATGGATTGATCACCAGAATTGGAATAGGCAATTTCGGATAAAATTCATCTAAAAGTTGACTGTCTATCCGCAGGGCCGGATTATTAAATAGGTAAATTAGGCAACTGCCTATGTGTCTCGCAACTTTAGGGGACCCTTTCTCAATTTTATTTTTTGCCTTACTTTCAAAATAATTTAAATTTATGTTTTCATTTAAATTACAAAAGTCCTGCCCTCTATCTTATTCATATTTAAATCAAGTATCGTTTAAATTCTGGAAAATTATTCGAACATTCCTAATTAATTACCATTTGCAAGTTTTATATTATGTTGTTTTATAAATTTGAAGAAATATGTTGATTTCTAATTTTAAAAAAGTCCCGATCCTATAATTAAATAGTATTTAGATTCTGTTAAAAAAGTTTTGTCATTATTTTTACTATCTTTACTTTTACTGCATTTTTTTAAACGCGATATAAAGACAAAGAATGTAATTCCAAAATTACAATATTCTATACAACCATCAAAATCATTTAATATTCAATCATAAAACTGTATTTATAATTGGTTACTTCCAATTTCTTACTTCCAATAGTAATAAATATAATAGAGTATAATAAATTAGTAATCAATCTAACAGAATTTTAGACGAAAAGACTATATTAAATTATTATAATAATTAATTATTATTATCTAATATTATTATTTTTAAATAATAATAAAATAATTAGTTTATTATATTATTGATTTCATTTATTATATTTGTAAGAAATGAAATTTAAAAAATATAATGTAAGATAGCATTGTAGATGTGATAGGGCCCCTACTGACTCATGGCAATAACTATTTTTAGACCCTGTCCGCCACTGATTGGTATGTCTGTGAGTATGTGAAGCGATAACTCAGAAATTTAACAAGCTAGAGAGATGAATTTCAGCATGTGATCTTAACGCCAAAATTGTATATCTGTGTCAAACTTTGAATCAGAACTCTAACATTATGAGATTGTGCCCCTGTACGGTGAATACAGTCCCATGTCCATCCACGTAGTACGGGAACTGTAATGGTTGCAAGAACAGGGACATGGGCGGCGTTCTGTGCAGTGAATTCAAACAAAAATTGGTCCAATCTGCACATGAGCATACCGTTCCATTTCTAGTAGTCGTCGCTCATCCAGGGCTGCCGTCAGTGTGTGTGGGGGGAGGGGGGGTCCCCTGTCAGGGATGATGTGCCCCCCTCCCTCCCACTCCGCCGGGAAAAAAATTTTGTACCCTGTTTACGCAACGGGCTATTCAACTAGTAGATAAATAAAGATTTGGCGAAAATGTGAGAGGATCATCATTACGCCCCTCCGCTAGGTCGTGCTGCCCCTGTCGGAAAGATTCTAACGCCACTCCTGCACTTATCAATAATCCAACCAGTCTTCTGAATTGACGCCATCGTATCAACACCGCATACAGTCATGTAATGCCTTCTATGTTGTTGAATGTGAAAGCAGACATAATGTTTTGAACACAAATGTGCGATGTGACCCATGGTACCCATCATTTTGAGCACATTCGTTATTAACGTTTCATGAATGTTATATCAACCGCATGTTTTTTTTGTCAATGTAACGAAATTGTATTGTCATAATACTTATTTTTCATTAATTAAAGTTTAATTTTTCTCATACCCTTGTCTTTGTTTTTCAAACATTAATAAAACAATTCACATCTTGGGACGTGCAGGCAACTATTTACAAAATCTGTGTAATCAATGCGTCTTTTCGTACTAAACTCTTACTGTTCTGTAACTATGAACTTAAAATATCTTTGCCTGTTTTGTCTTGTATAGTTTTCGAGATTCGAACTATAACTTCAGAGTTTACTGCTAGATGGCGCTGAGATGTAATTATTCCTGTAGAACATAGCCACTTTACTATACCTAGACACCACATTCAGGGCTATAATTGATTCGATTCGCCAGTTAATTGAGCAAAAATGGTTTTGAGTATCCACCCTGTATAATCAACTTTGTAGAGTATGTCCGTTCTCATTTGTTTGCCTAGCGGGTTCGCTCCTGCTCCTGGAGCTCACCTGAGATGTCACAAACGGATGCCAATTGAATGCAGCTCTGTGAAGCCACATACAACGTCGACAAGTTTTATAGTAAAATATATAAATAAAAATCTTTTTCATACCCAATAAATCACTGCATTTTCAATCATAAAAACTACACGAGCTTTATAAAAAATAAATCAGTATTTCCGAGATTCCTGACACGCCGCTTATTTCATTTGTTTCTTAAAAGTATCGAGGTCAAATTTTTCTTCTTGCCACTATCTTTGGCGCCCTCCCCCTTTAAAATAAGAATGAATAAAATAAAATTAAGAATGTTAAAGAAAAATACATTGAAAGTACCAATTATTGGATAACTTTTTAATAAATGAACATACTTATTTTCGTTTTTATTTATATCGAAATTTATGAAAAATCATAAAAAAAATTAATTCAAAAACTATTGTCGTAAAAGTTAACAAAATTAAATCATATGACGAAGAACAGCACTTTTAATATGGTATTTTTTTTTTCTCGCATCGCGAATTCGGAGGGATAATAAATTTATAGGTGTTTTTTGATGACCCTGTTTTTTCGACAAAGTTGATTTTTTTCAAATAATAATGCAGATATCGATCCGAAATTTTTTCTAGATATTCCCTCTTGCACAACACGTACTTCAGTTGAATTGGAAAAATTTCGCTCAAACTAAAAATATTTTTCAATATTTAAATTTTTAAAAAATTTACTCCGGTCTTAATTAATCTATCTTAACGTCGGACGACTCATTTTATAGATGTTTTTAACACGTATAAAGCCGGACATTCACTTGAAGTATAGCCATGCCATTTGTCTTAAGTCCGGTTTTTTTTTTTTCACCCATTTTAATCGAAAAATACAGGCACGCCATTCACTTGTATTTAGGACACCAACTCTGAACGAAGGTAGGGGGAGCAATTTTCTTTCCCTCTCTACAGCTGCTTGTTAATCGCTCTTCGATTTTCCCCAGTCAGCAGATTTTAATTTATGCTACCCTCAAAGCGAAGCTTCAACCTACGCAAGGCATTGTTCCTTTCGCTAGCCTTTTTCAGGGTCCCTCTGAAGTGAAACTTTCAACTCCAGCGTTTACTCTCAGATTTCAATCCAGACGGAATTCCAACCATCACAAGCCATTTAGCTGCTTTCCATAAATTTTTATGGCTTTTTCCTTCTCGCGTTCCAAAATATCCAGTTTATCTGTGAAGGGAATGGCCGGCTTAATACACCATCGGCACAGACAAAACAGAATGCCCCCACAAATTCCAAGTCCACATTAGTTCAGCGCCTCTCAATCTCAAGGACATTCCGTTTCTCATGTTTTCTCCCAGCTGATAACAAGTCGTTCATATCAACCAAACGATGGTCACCGAGATTGCAGGTATTCAGTTCACCCTGATAGTTCAGGGGTCAGCCATGGGAGAAGGTTGGCACAACTTCTCCATAGAGGACAGAAAGGTTCTAGGGTGTTTCATTTTCTGACACTAAACAAGACATCCCACTTGCGATTTTTTTTCTTTTATTTTTTGCCCCTAAAACATCCATCAGTGTATTTGGCGTTCTTTTATAGTAGTACGAATTTTTCGTTTACCCGAGGAGGGATCCGACGCCACTCTATGACGGGGCCTGAAGCTTGCTTACCGCCTAAAGCAGGCTCTTACTTGCGTATAAAACATTATTTGCACTTTTAAAGAAAGATAAAATAGCTAAGTTATTTATTGAATGAATGGTTTCCCTCACTTTAATAATTAAAAGAAAAAGATTTTTATGTATAAATCTCTATAATATATTTCATTGTTGTGCTTAGGTTCAAACCATTATCATTGTTTCTATAAATATTTAATTGTTTATTTTTAATTCATTGTTAAAAACTGCGGTATGGAACTATTAAATTTTTGATAGTGTAATTTGCAGGTACGGCACCTTTGGATAATATATATTTATAGGTGCTGTACACTCTGTTTAATTTAATTTTTCTTCTATAGGAATAATAGAAAGGCCATCAAAACAAATATTAATACTTTTTTTTTAATTTAGAATATCTGCAAGTATAGGAGAGGGGAATGGAAATTAGAAAAGGAGTTAATTTAAACACATGTGCAAATTAATTAGATTTTGGAAAAGGAGCAAAGATGAATTTAAGAGACATTCCTTTTAAAACCGAATTGGCAAAATTTAATTTCGCTGAGATATTAGTTATGCAGCTGCGAGGAGGAAACAAAGGTGCCTAGCGGATAGAACCTACGATCTTCATGTCAACAAGCCTATGTCTTACCAACTAAACTAGTCAGGCAAGGTATAAAATAGTATGGGATAATTTACTTTCTTTCTTTTACCTTTCTGGTTTGTTGATGGCAGTTAATTAAAAAATTTTACAGTGGGATTAAAATCAGATTAGAACTTTGGATATCTGACAATAGATAAGAGTTGCTTAAAATTCTGCGATGCTGATTAAGTAATCTTTTACACATTTGGAGATCATCATGATTGGGAATTTAATTTTTATTGAAAACCTGCTAAAAGGTACAATTTTATCTCTGAAGGCCTCAATAAATGAATTGTCTCTAGCAAATGTATATATCATACGTATGGGACACCATCACATAAAATCAATTAAATGGAAGAAAAAGCATCACGTCTCCTGCAAACACTGGGAAAATGCCACTAAGTAACATTAAATTAACAAGCTAAGTAACATTATCCTAATCTCAGGCACAAAAAGAACATTTCAAAACTCCTACAGAATCAGTGTTAAATCTGATAATACCTGACAATAATGTTTTAATTCTTAGGTACAGTATTTGCAAATAATGTTTTATTCATTGGCGCAGTACCTGAAAAAACATTTTATCCGTTAGGTATAGTATTTGCAAATAATCATTTCCTTATTTTTTAATGGCATCGTAAAGTTTTTTTACTGATCAACCTACATACTTCATACGTGCAAAAGATTAATTATTCTTTCTGTAAACAGTCTGGAACAGAAATTCTACCATCAACACATTTTTATTTCGCTTCCCTTTCAAAACTAATAGGTTGATGTTTTCAAGCTTTCTGTAAATAGTTTAACTGTCTTATCTCATTGTACCTTCATATATGTGATGTCTAGATTTATTGCTAATGAGCAGGGCCATCTTAGTCCAGGGGTGTCACTGACCCTAAGGCGGTTAAAAATTTTCTATACTGATTTTAATTTTGAACCAAAAACATATTTAACCATAATTTTAAATACGTTGAAAATAAAAATATGATTAGGGATGGTTACTCTATAGTCAGCGGTTTTGTAATGATGCATACACATGTATAAATCATTTCAAAAAAATATTCATATAGAGACAATCAATGTGAAAATTATAAATTATGCATGTAAAAGAAATTGCCTACATTATAGAAGCTGTCTCACATTTTCTATTTTATTTTGAAAAATCACCATATTTTTGCTGCTCAGTATTTTATTATGTAGGTATTTTTGTTGGGCCATAGGCTCTAAAATTCCTAGTTTCGGTTTTGTTGGGGCTCCAAATTACTCAAGCTCAGGGTGCTTAAATTTGGCAAGAATTGTTAAGAGTAGACAACAATAGGAAACTGTGTGGGTAGATGAAAGGGAATTCCCCACTTCCAATTACTTCAAAAGAAGTGAATTTTCTTATTTATTAGACACAATCCCCATTTTAAAAGGGTATTTTATATCTCATCCAGACTTAAACTAATGGTTAACTTCCAACATTCTCAAAATAAGAAGTTGTAATAAAACTTATAGAGAGCCTGAATTATTTTCAAATGGTTTGCTTTTATACAAGAAAAATAACATATATGGATAATTTTTAATTCCAACTACAGACACAGAAAGCAATTTACATCTTTTGAACAATAAAAAATATTTTATTTCAAACTGTGTTCTGTAATATTTTTCAAGAGAAGAAAAACAACAAAATATTATGTACAAAAATAATTTATTAAACAAATCAATTATTAAAAAAATATTTTTAACATTTTACAAAAATTGTAGCTTTACCACATAATTCGCACAGGTTTTTCTGTGTTTTCCCAAGGTAATCTTTGAAACAAAAACAAATACAAAACCAAGAAGTTAACAACAAAATACAAAATAAATTCTAGATAAGGTTGCCATTTAGACTTCATTCCCAAATGAATCCTGAGCATGATATACGGAATTATAAAATAGCGAAACTCAAGTAATTTTTGTGGAATCACTGAAATAATTATACAAAAAGCAAGAATTGCTTTAAATACAATATCTTTATGTTGAAGAGAATTCATTAAAGTATAGCCGCTGTAAATATAAAAAGGTATCAATGCTAGTGATAAAAATATATTTCGCCCTAGTATTTTCCTCCATATGTAGAATGTGAAATGACGATTATCGGCCAATAAATATGGATGTACATGAGACATAAATACAACAACAAATGATGACACAGCAACTAATTCAAAAATGAGTATCTTGTTAGTAAATACAAAAGTTAAAAATTTTTTCACTTTAGTGAATGATATCAAATATGGACTAGCAAAAAATAATGTAAAAAGCAAAAAGTAAAATAATTGTGGAATGTTCAAACAGACTTCATGAGCTTTTTTATCCCCTAAAGCAATGGACCCATTATAAAATACAAATGCTACAGAAGCCAGAGCTACTGGAATGTAGCCAAGATTAATTTCATATACTTTTTTTAATATTTGCCACCAATTCTTTTTGACTATGAGCATGGATGTTTTTAAATGAGACAATGAGATAGCATGTGGATCTTCGTCTTTCTTGGCAATCCCTTCCTTGCAAAGTTCGAGCAAAGCAGGTAATGTTGCTTCTGCGGCAACCTGTAACAAAATTCAGTTAATTACCTTCTGCAAATCCAGTGATTACGAAGTAACAGTGAATTCAATAACAAAAAAAACTGCAAATATCCAGATCTACATGGTGATTCTAAAATATATACAATAAATATGCAAATAATGCAATATAAAAGGTATGTAGAAAAGTCCAAAATAAGCAGCGTTTTTTCATGGAATGTGTGTACAGAAACGGCACATTGTGGTGATAGCAGAGGGCAAGGATGAGACTGTGTTTACACATTTGGGCATGTTTATCAGCCGCAATTCTCACTTTTCAAGTACATGATAATCTGCATTTTATTTTTCAGTTGGTGTGGTAGGATCACAAATTTCCTCTAGTCAAATGACTGCAAAATAACATCTTTATGCAAGATATCTTGCTAAAATTTCTTTTCAATGTTACTCTAGTAGTTTGCACATTAATGTGGTTTGAGCTCAATGGAGTGACAGGTCACTTCAGTATTAACATCAGAAGTCACCTTGAAGTTACAGTTATTGTTGCTGACTAATCCCACTTGGTTTCGCATAACTAGCCGAGTCCATGAATGAATGACTCACAATAAAGGGAAAGCGTGACAACTTCTGTTCGTCAGATCAACCTTAGAGCATCTGAGGTAGAAGATTAACTTAGCTGTGATATATGGGGTTAGGTTGCCTCTCTAGAGGTCATTCAGGCAAAAATGAACCACATTTGTGTTTTGCTTACAAGAAAACCTCAAGCAGTCAGCTGGTTCAAAGAGAGCAATTTGCTGCTAAAGCCCATATTTGTCTGCCATTTTTTGAATACCAGGAAAGAATACATGGCCTTCTTTTTCTGATTCATCATATGAAATAAATAAGTAATGTTGTTGTTGAGTAATCTCATTTCCCATGATTTAGCTAATCTACCCACAAAGTGGGTTAATTTGTTCACATATGAAACATAAAATAAAAATCATACTATGACATTTTTGGAATGATGAGAAAAATCGTAAGAGAAATTTCTCCCAAACGAATGAAACAATATGCCTTGAAAAAATAATGTTTTCTACATCATTGCTACTAAGCACTATTAAGCACAGGTGTTTTTCTTTTGGATTAGATATCTTTCTAATCTATCTTAAATCTAATTATCTATATTGGATTAGAATCCTCTAAGCTTTTGTTTCCAACATAATCTGAGCTTCTGTTCTGTATTTTTTCGTAAAAAATCTGAAGCATCAGATTTTTTGCTCTTATCATCTCTGAATTACACTGACATATTACAAGCAGTTATTACACTATGTGTTAATTGAAGATTTCTTTAATTCTCGAACTGTGTTATACAGAGGTGATGGTACCCACACTTCAAAAGTCATGAAAACTACTGTGAAGTAAAATCCAATACAAATTCCAAATAATTTAGGATATTAAAGTATATACAAAAAGATTTTTACAATTTCTTATAGAAAAATTAATACTGAATTAATCATTTCACAAAGATGATTATCTTTTTGGTTTCTTAACATTTTCCTAAGTTGTTTGATTAATAAATGCTAATGAACTAAGTTGCATAATTAAATTAACAATCGTTTATTTTTTTTTGGAGGTGGAATTTTTACATTCACATTTTTCTTTGTCAACAATTGTTCTACAATAATTTTTGCATAATCATTGTTGTTACAATTAACTTTTCAAAAAATGTTGTTCAATTATTGTTGTTACAACTATGTTTGTAAACAGTTAGAATACAAATAATTGTTTTAGAACATAAACAATAGTTCTAAAAAAACAGATGTTACAATTATTTTTGTTACAGTTTCCTTTGCTAATAAGTTCTATATCATCAACAAGACATTAAGATGAAGACAATGGCTTTT
>BGPR01000356.1:552251-574732 GCA_013235015.1 Araneus ventricosus
AAGTTCTATATCATCAACAAGACATTAAGATGAAGACAATGGCTTTTCACTTAACCATTCAAGTATTATATTAGAACCTGAAGTATGGAACAAGATGTTGGAAATGAGGAAATGCTTACCAGAAAGATTCATGAAATGTAAAGAAGTTTGGTAAGATGCCTAGCTTTTCAATGGACTATCCCAAAAAATTTTACCAATAGTGACTTGAAACAGATTTTCTGACCTAAATTTCATTTGTATTTTTATTTATGGAGAAAATAAAATATTTCACAAATTGAAAAGTGTCCAGGCTACTTTCAAGGATATTCTACATTCCGTTACAGTATTGCTTATACGATTGACCTCCGTATGATATATCTGTTCTAAAACAAAATTGAGACATATAGTAAGTCTACTTTTTACAAATCTGAAAATTGCTAATTTGAAAAAGTGAAAAATCGAGAATTCTGACTATATCCAGAGTACAATCACTCTTAGTTATAATACATTGTGTTGTAAGAGAGTTATTTATAATTCTCAAACTCTGTTCCAGAAAAATTGTATCAAACAAGTGCTGTGTTGTATGGGGCTATCTGTTTTATAAAACATGATACAGAGCAGGTAAAAGTAAAAGTATAGTTTGATCATATATTAAATTTGTAATGAAGGTATTTATTAAGATATATTTATACCTCACTAGTATTTTGACAAAACCTTTGAGAAATAAGGGCTAAAAATAAATAAATAAAAAGTCAGCTGAAATTAGTTGTTTTGTGATGTAGTGCAAAGTAAGAGAAAATAGATGCATGTAAGTAAAATAACAATACTAACTTTTGCATTTAACCTTACTGTCATAATCTGTGACAGGGTAAGTTGACAGTAATGCTACATGATGTATCATTGTGTTAAGTTAAACAGTTCTAAATGTGTTTTGAATGTATATAAAAATAATTTGGTATATTTAAACAAAATTTTGTTTTTAAACACCATTAATTAAATTTTTATGAAATAAACTCTATTTAAAATAAAAGTTGTGTAATTTCATCAGACTCTTCTTATAGTTCGAAAGATGTATATAGAAACTCTACTATATCACCCATCAGTTACCTATCCACTGTCAAGTTGTCAAAGACTAAAGATTAAAATTGTCAAGTTGCAAAAGATAACAATCTAAAGCTCCATGATAAACCGAAATTGAAAGTACTTATCATAAAATGAAATCAATTTTGCTTAGAAAAAAATTAATTGTTGATATTTTCACTTCAATGATTTTCACTGAGAGTATCCTGTCAATAGTCTTTTCCAGCAACTATCTCTATTGAACAATCCAATTTGAATAGAAATTTTAAAATTTTTCAAACATGAAAAGTAGTGGTTTTGAATTCAGAAAGGAAGGCTTAAATACATCATAAAAGCAACAATATATTCATTAATGCCATTTTTAGCATCAATATGACACTTGGTTATCTACAATTCATGAAAGATGAATAACGAACAGTGTTTTGATAATTTTCAAATACTAATGCATAACCATCATGCATTTCAAAAATACTATTTATACTGACAAGAAATGTACACATTAACAGTGGTAGGAATTTCTATCTCTAGTTCATTTTATACAGAAAAATAAATGAAAGAATATGGTTGAAGCATATTTCTTTACAAAACGAAGGGTTATCAATCATTATAGTATATAATAGATCTGGATGCTATGTGTATCATTACAAGTAAAGAAACATCATTTGAAAACTTTAAGAAATCAATTTTGCTCAGGGAGCAATCAGTTTTTAACATTTATTTTTTAAATTGAAGAAACATGCATTTGATGTGAAATTAGAAGAAATTTTTGTCCACATTTTGTTTTTTTCTCTTTTTAGAAAATGTAAAAAATAGTTCTAATGCAGAAAAGAATTTTCTGACCTAGCCACTTTAAAATTAACTATTTTGTTTCTGTTCAACATACATAACCTAGATGTCACCTTATGTTTAGGGAAAATGTATATTTTCAAGTAAGATTTATACAGCACTCTAGATATTTATGGGTTCCAAGTAATTTTTTGACGTGAAAACGTATTTCCACCCGTTACAGCGATAGTCGTTTCGAACTTTCTTGTGTGACAAAATACCGTCAGATTTGAATCGCTAATAACTACAAGACTAATAATGTGAAAAGAAGGGCTAACGTCACAACGGATAGATGATATCTGCAAGAGTTTGTTGCATAGTATTTTTTTTTTTGCCTGTGATGACATCATACCAGTATAGACACATGTGTGTGATTGTTATGAATTAGCTTTATGTAAGGTTATAAATAAGTGTAGCGTGGAAACGTGTTTAGCCAGGAGGTTGATTCTGGTGTCATTTTAAAGAGCTTGAGGAGTATTACTAGGACCCAAAGTGAGACAATAAAAATATTTATCAATATATAAAAGTAAAAATCGGTATTAAATTGAAAATTTCAAACTCCACGTTTTTTCATTATAATATGCAGAGTTTTCTTTCGAATTCTATGAAACTTAGAGAATACTTGGAAATACGTAAAAGAAATGTATTAAAATTCCAATTTAAAAATTTGAATATTACAAAAAATATGAGCATTTGTAGTAAATAATGTTTTACTGCGATTACGCGAAATGTAGTTCTATATACTATCAACAGATGGCGCCATCAAAAGCTACTCTACATAAAACATAAGAAAGGCGCAGTTCAGGTCCGTTGCGTAGATTTTTCGTGAAAACGTTGGGATAAAATCATAAAACAAGTATTTTGTATTAATATGTAATTTAAGTAACAGTCTCTTTGATACAATATTTACACAGAGTAGTATAATGGTTACAGAATAGATAAATCACAATTTTATCGCATGTAGCAAGGGTCTGTGATAGCTTGTGATTTATCTATTCTGTAACCATTATACTACTCTGTGTATATATTGTATTAAAGAGATTGATAATTAAATTACATATTAATATGGAACACTTGTTTTATGACTTTATTCCGACATTTTCATGAAAAATCTACGGTGTGAACCTGAACTGCTCCTTTCTTATGTGTTTTTTTTTTTTTTATCAAATTATAATGTACTAGAGGGCTTTGACCCCTGCTCGCTAAAGCTCACAATCCTCCCATATTAACTACGCAAACACTGCTTGTTTCGCTCGCTACAGTGAAGACACTGCATGTCTTAGCACAATTATTGTGAAATCTTTATATATATATATATATGAATCAGCTTTATTTTTGCTTCTGATGCTTTAACTTAAATATGCACAGAATAAAATTTTTTAGCCTCAAAAAAGATATTTTTCTTCAAATAAAACCTTTAAAGAAAATTATGAAAGTGCATAAGTAAACAAATACATAAGAGTTGCAAAATTAAAACAAATATAATTATTCTAAAAACTATTAATAAAGAGATTGTGGTGTGACATCTTAGAACTATGAACATAAAAAAAGAAAATAATTATGAATAAATAAAAATCTTAAGCTGATTTCCTTTTAATGCTTTCACCTTAATCAAGAAGGAATAAAAATTTTTGGCCCTGAACCTTAGCCTACCTTATTTGTAGGTGTGATGTGTTGGAATAAAACGTTATTTGTAGAACTGTGTGATCGAATAGAACATTATTTGCAGGTATTGTATGTTTGAATAAAACGTTATTTGTATGTACTGCACGGGCAGATGAAACGCTAATTGCAGGTACAGTAATAACGGATAAAATGTTATTTACAGGTATTTTCCATTCTGTTAACATGTACATTCATGTTTTTTTCATGACACTACACTATTTTAATTATTTCAGAACTTTATTATCAGTTAACCAATTTACTTATTTTATGCCAGTGGTGCTATCTGCTTATGAATTTAAGAAGAAATAGTTAAAAAAATTATTTGTAATAATGAATTCTAAATTAAAAACTAAAATGTGGAAAATAATTAAAATAAAAAATTTCTTTTTAGTACACTAATGAAACAGTGTTTTTTAAAACAGTTTTTATTCTTTTCTTAATTTAGAACACTTGTAAATTGGAGAGATGGAATTTACATCAGGAGTTATTTTAAATTTATCGAATAATATACCATGTTTGGAAAAAGGAAATAAAATCTAGTAAAAAATTTATTTTCCCATAAGTTTTAGGAAAATATTATCTGAAACTTAAACTATCCAAAATATTAGTCATGCGGCAAAGAGGATGGATGAAAAAAGTGCTTAGGAATATGTAAGATTTTTTGGAAGTTATTAATTTTCAATGATTAAAAATAAATTGATTAAGGTGATATTAAGATGAGGATATAATTATGGGAGGCAGAATACGATAATAATGTCGAGTGAAAATACTTGGAGAAAAAGTTTGTCATCCAGTGATTGAACCACGGAACATTGAATTGCAAGCATTGCTTTGACAACTGTACTATCGGAACGCATGGCTGGAACGTGAAACAAAGGTTTTTCTTAGTTCAACTGTAATTTATATCATAGTTTGGACTTTTAAAGATCCCTGAAATTTAGATTGAGGGGAAGGTTTGATAAAATTTATTTGCAAGTTTTTGATTCAAACTTTTTTTTTAGAAAAACTCAAGTCGCTGACTTAAAACTATTTTGACTTTAACCTGAACATTCTCTGGCTCTCATAAGCCATCTCCTTCATTTCTGACTGATCTCTTTTGAGTCATTTCATCCAAAGTTTCATTATATTGTAAGAAATATTGTGAACTCTACATCTTAAATTCATTTTTTACGAGAAAAAGTAATTTTACACCACAACGAATATAGTAACAGACATTGCCATCGACAAAAGAGAAATTAACCCCCTTTTTTCTGCCACATCCTTTTCCACCTTAGCGTTTTATATATCTAGGTATGAACGAATTAATTACAGATTGCAAATTTAAAAATATAAGAAAATACAAATATAAGATACATAGAAATGATATATAAGCGGTTAAAGGTTTTTTTATCCTAAATAATGAGAATACATACTACAGTGGAACTTCGCTAATTTGGACATTTTTAATTTGAATTCATTGCTAATTAGAATTTTTCTCTGGTCTCTTGAATTTCCTAATGATCATGAAGTTAAAAGATTATCTATAATTCAGGTACCTTTCCTTTAGTGGGGTTCCAAATACTGCCAAGCTTGGATGTTAGTGCTATTGGAATATTTATAACTAAGAGAAAATATCACCAAGAGTGAGCAGAATTTTGTCTCAACTCCCACTAACAGAAAAGTACCATCATTTGAATTTATTTTGGTAATATAGGTCAAAACTAAAAATTGTAATAAGTCATTTTAATTAGTTAAATGCATCTCTATCTTGCTCCTTCAGTGATAAAAACTGAATAAGTTTTTAAGGCCATCAAAAAAAAAAAAAGGAAAGAAACTTAGAACACATTATGTATGAATTGCACTGTCTTTACTTTGAAGTTCCATTGTATAATTATTGAATTCAAAGTACTGGATACTGTTTATTAAAATAACTGATTTATTGATTGAAATCATTATTCTTAAAATTATTATGAAATTTTACTATTAAATACTATCACTTTTTTTTATCAAAATTACTCACTGTTTATTTATTGATTATGAATTATTTATTTAAACTATTAAACAATAAAAATAAATCTTTACATCCATTTTCAATTTAAAAAATTCTCATTTTCTCTTACTCAGTTTTGTTCAGACTGCTTTTAGACCCAACGATTCCTAAAGCTAAGTTTTGTTGTGGTTCTCAGGCTCAAATTAACCACGTTTCACTGCTTTGTACAGAGGGGAGTCGGCGGTGAGGCCGACTGCCTTATGTAGTCTTCAATCTGAGATTTTGTTCTCAAATTTTTTTTTTTACTCAATTCAAGGCAAATATACGTTCTCAAACCTCTTTTTTCTAAATCTAAACCAAGTTTTCTTGCATATACATTTTTACTAATATAAAGAGAAATGTAATTTCATTTTTATTTTAAAAGCAATATCATAACATAATCAGCATTTAAATTTTTCTATTAATTATATAGAAACAAATTGCAGTGGATATAGAAACAAATCTGTGGTCAAATGCTAAGGCAGATTTTATACGTAGTAAAATATGAAGAATATTGCTTTAATGCGAGTTTAATGTAAAAGAAATCCAAATATTTCCATAAACAATAAACAAAATCAAAGCACATTAAAAATTTACTTACATAAAACATCCAAACAATATTTGTCTGTCGAAACAAGAGACTAACAGCGCCTGATATAGATGCTGAAAAGTAGAACTTTTTCAGATGCCAGTAATACATCAGGAGGACAAAAAACGTAGAGCCACAGTCAGTGTAATACAGGAAGTTGAAAAAATACAATAAAGGAAAAATGGTAATATTAAAAGACGACAGCAACAAAATCCTTGGTTCATCTTTCTGAAATAACAAAAATACAATCATTAAAAAGTAATTAAAGTAAAATATCAATAACCCTAAAAAATCTTCAGTTATAACATACCTTATGATGGAATTGAAGTATTCTGTAAATAACATACAAAGTTCCAATTGTGAAGAAAATGTTCACTAAACGGAAACACGCAAGTTGAATTATATTTAATGTTGAAACTTTTGACAGAGGAGTTAAAATAGCAGAAGTAAACAGATACAATCCAGGAGGTGTTGTAATTTTTGGATCCCACTGAAAGGCAAAAATACATGTTTATTTTATATCAATGGAAATGAAATAAATTGCCATTCTCACTCAAATTATAAATAAATAAGTTATTTGTTAAGTAAACATTACAAATAAGTTATTTGTGAAGTAAACGTTACATTATGTATCTCTACTAATAATAAAGAATGTGTGTGTGTCGGTCCTCTACAGAGCACACCGCTAGACCTTGAGCTATGAAATTTGGCACAAACATACTTTGAAGGATGGGAATGTGCACCTTGGAGCCACTTTTTTGAAATTTTAATTAATTAAAAATTAGGCAAAATTTCGATGTCTTTCCTTAATAACTTCTGAAAATATTACAGCACAAAAATCATCTTCACACCATCTGAAAGTGCAACAAATTACCTTCCCAATGATATCAATTAAATTTCCGTACAATATTTTCTTGAATTTTAATAAATTTTTAAAAATATTTTTTGGCATAATTTACAACAATACTTATCATTGTTGCAACGCAACTCAAACTGTTTTCATTGTTTAAACAAACATTTAATTCCATATTTCTCTTTCGTTGTTGTAATCTGAGATAGGATTCTAATACATTTTGCTTTCATATTTTATTTCATCAAGAGTTTTGTGAAATCTGTAAATCAAGCTCTTCAAGACATTGCTTTGCTTACATTAATAAATACAAACATTAAGCTGAATGGTTATGGTTGCTATGTTTTCATTCTTTTCTCAGCATGTTTTAATCCAGCTAATATGCTGCTGGCCATAAAATGTGCCATGACATTTTAATGTTGAAATCAAATGCATATTTTACATAGGGATGAGATTGGCAAAAAAGCAAAAAGACTGAAATCATACGCGAGCAAAACATTTGTACCATAATTTATACGCGAAAGATGTTTTAAGAAGTAAAACATCAGAACACGCAACATGATGAAAATATTACACTATAATAATTAATAACTTAATTATTTATAATTCAGTATGTATAAATAAGAAAAAGAATATTAAATTATTATTAAATCATTCACATTAAGAGTTAATAAACAAGTTTAACACATCATCAGGTGCATCAGAAAATACAAAATTAGACATTAAAACATATTTACCACCTGTACATCACTGAGGCTCAACATACACCCAACAGAAGTCCGAGAAGAATTATATTTAATAGACTTTTGATAAAAGTTAGCTCAAAAAATAAATAAAAATAAGGACAAATAATTTCTTTTGCTTCATGCAATTGTGTAAAGTGTATTAGCTCTTTATAAATTATAATAATGTATCATATACTAATTTCTGTTTTATTTCTGTTATTTTTATAAATGTTTGCAAAAGTAACAGCACAATGATTTTGCACCTTATAAAGCAAGAGGGGTCGAGATATTGTACAGTTACAATGACAGATTCATTTAGCATTATTGTTATTTGAAATATTTCCTTAATTATTAAAGAAATGGTTTTCTTTCATTAATTTTTTATATTTGTATGGCTTTTGTTGGTAAAACAGATAACAGATCTCCATTAACTAGATTGTTGGTAACAGATCTCCATTAACACGATTCATCCCTTGTTCTGGAGGGCTCCTATCTTTGACAGATTTTTCTTCAATAAAGGATGTGTTTGCATCCTTTGCAAGTTTATTTTCAGTAGAGGCTAAAGTTTTTGCACAGTCTTCATTAGTATCTCTCTGTTTAATTACTGGCATAGTTGTCGGGACTACACTATCTCTAGAATGCCTAGGTAAATCATGTTTAATTTTTTTATTTATGTCTTATTCCCTGCTTTTTTGTTGCATTTGCACACAGCTTTTTAGCTGCCTCTTTTGACAGGAGTTTCTTTTTTTTTTATGTAGTTTATTTATTTGTTTTTGTTTCATTTTTTTTTATTTCTTCATCTTGGTACGTCCTACAAGATGACCTTAAGTTTCCAACTAATTTTTTTTCTCAACATGTTCATGCATTTTTTTTTTTTTTTTTTGCAATATGCCACAGAGGTTTTGTTTTCTGCAAAAAGGTAGTATTGAACACTTTGAATGGCACTGAATGTTGGAATGTTCATCCTTGTGGAGCTTACTGATATAATGTTGATTCGTCAGTAGAAGATGAATCAGCTAGTTTTCTAGCCGATGGAGTTAAGCCGCATGGCAAGCACATTTTCCCAGAATTTTCTTTCAAAAATGGAACATAGATCTTTTCTTTGTGTGAAAGAGGAATTTTCGGAAGAAAAAGCAAATTTTTGCGGGAAAAAAACCCCGGAATTTTGAGAGAAAAAAGACAAAAAAGCGGAATTTCTTCAAAATACCAAAAAAGCGGAAATTCGCGAAAAAGCGGAAGAATCTCATCCCTGTTTACAAGAGGAATAAGAAAGTGAAGATAATGCTGACAACATGGAATTAGAGGTTACATGACATGGTCAGTTATTTGACTCCATTAGGAACATTTATGTAGATAATGAAAAGAAGAGGTCCAAGGTCACTAATAGAACATGGGTTAAATATCTACCACAATCTGAAGTTTAAAATTATGTTGTTAAGAAAACCATTGAATATAAAATGATGCAAGACTCAATTGAAATCATATTTCAGGCAAACAAGCTGGTCGCCGAAGGTGGCTAGTATTTCATAAAATAATAAAACAATTTTACCCTTTTTTCTTATGGGTTGTACAGAGGCTGAACCAGCAAATTTTTTTCCATTGTGTAAGGCTGGTACACTTGTTTACCAGTTTAACATTAGGATTCCTTTCCTCTGCAGACCTTATCTGTGAGAAAATTTAATCACCCTGCATAATTTTTTACTATCTATCCTTGCCTTATCCTACTACTTTTCCTCCTCCATATATGACTAAATTGATTGTTAATAAGGACAGTAACCCAAAGGGAACATAGACAGCAAATTTTTCCTCCCATGATCAAAAGGTTTTGTACATCAATGTTGCTGTACAAATGCCCCATTTTGAATTAATGCAAGAGACAGGCTGTACTGATGTATAAGAAGTTGCAGTAATTATTGCATTGAAAAACTAACCAGCGTGAGTGTTCTCACCTAAAATTTCTCGTATACTTCCCCAGAAAGGTGCTGTTTCCCCTCCCCCCTGCATGGATAAAAAAATTCAAACCTACTGTTACACAGAATCCAATGACTATCAGAAGGTTTTTCATTATAGTGACTGAAAAATATCTAGGTAAAGAATCAAATTCAAAGAGATGCATACCTATTTTCTGCTCTTGCTGTCTCAAGGACAAACTGACGTAATTTGCTCCATAGCCTTCGCGTGCACAGAAGATTGCTTCCAGTATGCATGCGCGTGGAGATGACAGATTCTTTTCAAAAGTAAATTATACAGACTGACAGACAGTCAACCCTTTAACAGATTTGGTCCAAAATTTTATACGGACCTACATTCATGACGATAAAACCGTGTACCAAATTTTATCCATCTAGCTATTCAAGTTTTTGAGTTATAATGTTCACACATGACCGTGGACATACAAACAGACAGACTTCTCGTAGACGGATTTTGTCCAAAATTTGACAGAAACCTACAAATTATGTTTAAAGACCACATACCAAACTTCATCCCCGTAGCTCTAACAGTTTTCGAGTTATCGTGTTCACAGACAGACATAATTCCAAAATTATGTTTTTTGGACTCAGGGAGGTCTAAAACGTGGAGATTCGTCCAAAATCTTGAGTTCGAATTTTTTGACGATTACAATACTTTCTCTTTGTATACTTCGCATACGAGAAAGTAAAAAATGAGGCGAAATCTACACTAATAAAAATCGACAAAACATATTCATGCAAGAACATAAAAGAAAATTCAACTATAATGTATTAGATGATGTATATAAAAATAAAGGATTTATTATCTTTGTATATATCAGATATAAATTATGTACAGTATAATTGCTTTGGCGAGTAAGTCTAATTCTCAGGTTTCACTCCTTTCTCCTATTTAATTAACCTAAATTAATAACATCCATGTTGTAATAAATACTTTACCTTTCTCAATAATTAAAAAATATATAGTGATGGCAAAGTTTTAAAAAATTTTGACTTTTTAAAAGGTATATACTAATTTTTTAAGGAATAGAATCTTCAAGCATTTTTTTAGAAAACGATAAAACAGGATTGAAATACATTATTCAGTATAGTTTAATTGATGTCTCATTTTGAAGTTATGAGCTATTTTGAGATGGATCTTATCATTCTGAAACATGGTCGAAATGGTATGTTCATATTAACCACACGTCATTGATGAATATCAATTGGTTGTTACTTTATGTATTAACCACATGACATTTCAAAATATTGCTTGGCAGTTCATTGCTGAATACTGGCAATGCGCCAGTATGCGGTTCTTACTTTAATATGATCTGAAAGTGTAAATGGCATTTTTGTATTAAAGAACTTCTGACCAATGATGGCATACCATCAAATGATGGAAACAACACCAGATCTGACTATCCACTCTTCAGACTTTCAGATTATATCAATGTAAGAACTTCTGACAATGATGGCAGACTTAACAAACACCAAGCTCACATTCATAGCATGTTCTTGGGTAGAACTGGAACTCAAACCTAGGATTTTCCCAATACCAAAGCCAAGCCCTTCCCTTTAGGCTACAGCGACTAATAATTCGATCTTTTTATTTATTTATTTTGATGAAAATAAGTTAAATAGCTCCTCAAAAACATCAGAAAATCTATATTTTGAACATAGGAAGTAATACTGTTAAATCAGGGGTCGATCCAGGTATTTTTTTAGGGGTCCACTTTTGTGAAAAAAAAATTATTTTTGTGAAAAATTAAAAACTTTTGTGAAAAATTTTTTTATCATGTAAAACCCTCAATTTTAACATTTGCATTTCTATATTTTACATTTAATATCAAAAGTGTTTCATTGACACAAATATATGCAGTAATTTGATATAATAATGAAAAAAAAAAAATACTTGTATATATATTTTGTGCAATGCCTCATTCAAAAACTTGAAAAAAAAAGAAGTCAAATTAAAAAAGGGGGCTGTTTTTGTGAATTTGAGTTTTGTGAAGAGGCTGTTTTTGTTAATTTGAGTTTTGTGAAGGGAAATTGTTAGGTAGCGCGCAGTTGAAGTGCCACCTACTGGCCCGACATCTAATCAACCATTACCTACTGAGATCGGAATGAAAGCAGCCACCCACCTGAGCTGTGGCACGTATTCGATCTGGTGATCAAAACACATCATCTGCCCTTGCAGAGTGTTAACCTGTGAACTATCTAAAATCCGCCCTTGCAGAGTGTTAACCTGTGAACTATCTAAAATCCGCCCTTGCGGAACTATGGTAATTCTAATAACTATCCGCCCTTGCGGAATGATTATCTGTTATTCACCCGATCCAGCGGTGAAGTAGTTAAAACGAAATTACCCAACTAGTGTTTTATTGTTTACTATATGTTCAGTGTCAAATAAATTTATTTTTCTACTATCGACGACTTTTCTGTGCATAACACTCAACAAAAATGATGAAGTGGAATTTTGTGAAGGGGCTGCAAAACGGTCCCAATTTTCGCCTGGATCGACCCATGTAAACATGTAGAAGATGGTGAATAATGCAAAATCAAATTATATATAAGAGTAATATAAGTATTAAATACATGGATTTTAAAAAATAACGAGTTTTTTCCTTCAACCATTGAAGCAGTTCAAGCATGAAACACCATTCTTAATTGATAAATTTAAAAGCAGCCACAATGGCAATAATCCAGGCATTTCTCACATAGCTATGATAAAAAAAAATAATAATTTGCAAAATGTTTAAATAGTTACAGAAAAGCCAGGAAAGGGCACTCAAAAATCTATGCAATGGCAATTGTAAACTAAAAAGGTATGTAATAAAGAGAGACAAATGAAAATAACTATGACTTCATAGTGTTTTCAGCCCTGAATGTCCGCTTTGTCACAATCCTTCTACTGACAAGGTAACGGTTACAGAAATTAGGTTCAAAGCCTTATCACAGCTCAACTTTAGTGCTCTTTATTTATATATATAAAAGAGGAAAGTATGTGTGTGTGTTTGTTCGTTTTTTGGTTTTTTAAACACGCCCACAGTGTTGGACTTATGATGATAAATTTGGCACAGTGATAAATTATCACAAGAGGGAGTTAAGGCCGTAGAAATTATTTTAAAATTTGAATTAGATTTTTATCTATTTAATTAAATAATGAAAATTAAGCTATTTTTAGACATTTTCATCAATAACTTCTGAAGTACTTATGGTACGAAAATTATTCTGACAATTATTATTATTCTTAAAATTATTATCTTTGAATGATACCAATTTCACTTACCCACACTGTGCCACTGACCATGTTGTCAAAACGTTAATATGTTTGTGTTACTTTTTAAAGTCAAATACAATAAGGAGCCGAAAAATACCATGTCCAAGGT
Source organism: Araneus ventricosus (assembly GCA_013235015.1). NCBI lineage: Eukaryota > Metazoa > Arthropoda > Arachnida > Araneae > Araneidae > Araneus > Araneus ventricosus. Next base: position 565,314 of record BGPR01000356.1, read on the forward strand.
GCTGTTTAAGCAAATTAAGCCTCTTATGATGAAGGGGGGGGGGGGAAGAAAAAAATCATAGTATCACCCAAGCGCCACTTACCCTCGCTATACCACTGTCAGTATGTAAAGTCATTAAAGATTAACTGAGTCCCGTTCCTACTGAAGGGAGAGGGCCTAGGGAGAAAAAGAAGGAATGATGATTCCGGTCAAGCACACAAACACCAAAAAGAAGAGAAGGGGGGCATAAAAAGCATGATACGAAATATTTTTGTTGTCTCGGTAGCAATGATACGGGATGGAAAGATGGAATTACAAGGATTGTCAGACTCGTGTGAAGTGGTTCAAAGTATGAAGACAAAAAGAAGAGATTAGTTTAGCTGCTGGCCGAGGGGTCAAAGACACAGGAGAGGGGAAAGGAAAATCAACGAAAGATGTTACAATGAAAAATTGTTTAATTAAATTTAAAGTGTTGTAAGTACTTAGACTTGAAAATATTTCTACCACAAGCAATTCCAGGCATATAAGCTAGTAGTTTATAATTTTAAAATTCAACAAAACTTTGAAATTCCAACAACATAACATTGAAGTTGGATAAATTCTGGAAACAATGACACCAAACATACGTACATACAATTTAAAATAAGGTTATGTGTTTCCTAAAAACAGAATTCAGCTTAATGTTTTATATATAAAAAGTAGAAATAGTTTAGTCATTCAGAAAACTGATTTTTGAAAAATATAATCTTGCCTGCCAGCTTGAACAATGGCTTACAAATTCAAGTCGCTACTTATCTTTCCTGAAAACTTCAGACCAATGAGGAATGCAAAAACCAAAAGCATCGATACATCTCAAATAAGGAAAAAAAATTTAATAAAACAATGCATTAGAAGCATAAAATAAACCTATAAGATGCATAATGTGTGCCTTGAAATACAGAGAAAAGCATTCAACCATTTTGAAAGCAATGTAAAATAAAGCAAGTACCTACAGTAGAACCCTGGGAATCTGAATTAATTGGGGCCAGGGTTGTGGTGATTTAAATCAGTTGATTAAAATCATTGATTTAAATCAACTGATTTTTTAAAAATAAATCACTGATTTAAATCACTTTATTTTAAATATCAAGTTAATCTGCTTTAATGAAATAAAATTTTTCATGTATCTTTAAATAGTGATTTTAAAAGTAATTTAAACATATATTTAAAGAAAGAATATATAGAACATAGAAAAATATTTTATTGAATTGATGTAACTAGAGTTCTTTCCATATCTTTATTTTTGAGAACACAAGCAAATTAGATTTTAACCCTTTGCAGCGCAAGGCAACAATTTTTTGAAAATATGATGAGAAAACATAATGAATGGCTTTAGTTTATTGTCTAGACATAGAATCTACAAAAAAGGTTTTTTAAAAAACTTACTTCATTCCAAGGGAGGGGGTCGTCCCCCTTTCGGGTCACCCCCTTCATGAGAACCCCCTTAGATACAGCCACCTTAATACACTCAAAAATTATTGTTGAATCTTACAGAAAATTATAAATTGAAACTTCAAGAATATTGGAGCAAAATTTTCGAGTTACTTTGCTAAAATTGTTAAACGTCCAGAACTGAAAAATTTCTTATCTCCGAGTCAAAGAATTTTCCCAAACTTTATCTCTAATAATTCCTATTCCGAAACAAAATTTCATAAGACTGCTATATACATTCTAAAAGGAGTACTATTAGCCCTATCCTAAACCCATTATTTTCCATTTATAGTTGAATTTAATGGTTGAGAAGTGAGTGAAATTAGGTGTGCCATTAATTGGCACACTTCGCTGCAAAGGTTTAAATAAATCTCTAATGAACAACACAATAAAATGCAAAGTACGAGATACTACTTTTTTTATAAAATAAAATAAATATTGTGAAAGGATCATGTTCAGAAAGAAAGAACATAGTAAAATGCAGTGAGTTTCATTTTAATACTGGAGAAAACTAAATAGTGTTGGGGACAACAGTTTTTATATTGCAATAATGTTCAAATGTAAGATAAGTAATGCATATAAATGTTCCAAAAGAAATACAAACAACTACATAGTGCAGTTTAAACTATGATCTATACTTATAAAAGGCAATGTTTGTGAGCATGTGCGCAATCTATTACACTTACAGTCATGAAATTGGGCACACAGGTAGTCCTGATGGTGACTCAATACACCTCGAAGGCTGAATTTCAAAATTTTATCTAGAAAAATTTTTATTTAATGTTTTGGGTGAAACAGATTAAGATTAGAGAAAGCTTCAAAACTTGTGTTTGTAATGAAACAAATGAACAGCTGAGTGTAAAATTCTCCAATATTCTAACATGCAATAATATATCTATAGTCAAGAAATGACAATTTTTATTATTTTTTTCCTTAATAAAATTGTCTTATATTTCAAAAGTATATTATTTTTATATTTTAGTTCACAAATATTTTTTAAATAGTTGTTACATTTTTAAATTAAATTTTTTTAATTTGTTTTTTTTTTTAAAAAAAAGAAAGTACGGCTTAATGACTGTTATGTTATTATATATATATATATATATAATCCTATGACTGTAGGGCTCATTGTCTAATATACAAATGTTAAACATATATATGTAGTTTTAAAAAAATCATTAAAATAAAAAAAATCTTGATTTAAATCAAAAAAATCTTGATTTAAATAAAAAAAATCAGATTTAAATCAACTAAATCGATTTTTTTGAAAAAAATTAAAAAAAATCGACAACCCTGATTGGGGCTGACCTTCGTTCCAATTCCAGAAAATTTGGTAAAATAATCTTGATATACCAAATGCACTACAGTATTGACTCTAGGTGCTCTGAGAAGGCATACGGAAAGAGCATGAGGCGCTTCACACGATACAGTGGCAAACAAGTTGAGGGTAAAAAGTAGAAATATGAGTTTGTTTCTACTAATTAAGGTACTGTATTCATTTTTAAAGACCACTTCAAATACTTCTTTTAAATTAGTAATAAACATTAGTTTTGTTTCCGATTCATAATTGTTATTTTCCTTCAATTTTGAATTGATTTATAAAAGATGGTCGAATTCCTGGGGTTCTACTATATGTTGTTTAAGGAACGACAGCAAAATAGCATACTACTAAATTTGGTTCAAAATGCGAGGAACTACTTACTTTAATTGTACCATACAATGCTACAGGTATTCTTTTTAATAAAATTTCATAAAAAATTTTAGTATAATCTAATGCTTAAAATGTCAGACAATATTAACAAAATTTAAAATATGTTACAAAAATTTTAAATTCTATCTTTGGTTGGTATCTACAAGTTGGAACACGCTGATTTCATCGCCAATATGGTTACCTGAGGAATCGAGCGGATTAGTTCCATTGGCAACCCATCGGCTAGATTGCTTACGTCATGGCAAGCGTTTTGCGTGATTTGAGTTGTTTACATACTACGCAGATTTTTAAATACCTTAAAATATTTAATTAAATAATAAAATCTATTTTAATTAGTATGATTTCAATTAGGAAATAAATGACAAATAGAACTTGGGTTTATTTAGTGATTATATATTTTTCCGATCATATAATTGAGGGATTATTTTTTTGCCTTGTAATAAAAATCGTTTGCATGGAATTTTTGAAGTTGTACTTGTTTTGAACGCTACTAAGGGCAAATGTTCTGCTGCTTCATTGGAGTAATTAAAAGAAGCTGATTCCGTACATTCACTAAGCTAATGAAGCTACTAAGATCCCACTTTGCTGAAAGCGAAGCCGCTGATGTTTTTTTAAGTTAAAAAAATTTGCCCGGTACCCACTTCAGATGCCGCAGGCATCGCGAGCGCTATTTTTCCTGCTTCATTAGAATAATTAAAAGTAACATATTCCGTACTTCAATGAACTAGGAAAGCTAGTAGTTCTGTTGAAATTCTACATTTAAAATGGGAGATAGTGCAACGACAAACCACAAACGCAATGGGTTCAAAAAAAGATAGAACAATTAACTTTTAACTGTGACCGATGCACGTTTGTTTACCATCTTGCTTTGGCGACTTGGCGCAATGACGTCGTTTTACTAAGAGTGTGTTCCAACTTGTAGATTTCAACCCTATCTTTTTTTCAAAATAGCTAACATTAATAATTAAAGCACTTTTATTACAATAACCTTTCTTAAGCTACCATAAATAGATCTTTCTTGGATTTTTTTTTATCATATAACATAATTTAATCCTCATTATTGCATATACTGTGATATTTTAAATCATTTTATTACAACAGATAAAAGCAAAATCATTATTTTCATTGCAATTGTTCTTCTTTTTAGGGGAAGGACATGACCAAATTTCAATTTTGTCTCGGGGGGGGGGGGAAGCTCTAAATTTTGATTATTGAGACATTTGATTTTGTATTCGAATTCAATCAGAATGAACTGAATTTCTATCCTCATAATTTCATACAGTGGATTATCAAATGCATGGATTGTTGCAAAAAAAGATTTGCTTTTAACATTGAAGTGAATAGGAATGAATACAGAACAGGACAAAATAACGTATGTAGAGAGATGCACTAAAGAGGTTTCATTGAATTTCCATGGAGAACATGATTGGTGTTAGTAAACTCAGATTTAAAATTTCAAACAATCAGAAAAAAATAATGTAGGATTAATCTATAACAGTTGATTTATTTACCACACAAGCTTCCTAAATTTCTCATTTATGAATACTTTAAATGTGTTTGAATATCATTCTTCCATTCGCATAGTTAATTAAGCATCCTGTAGTTCAATCTTTTTTTTTAATTAAATATTGTTACGAAAAAAAATTACACATATTTTTGCAGTTAAAAAAAACCATTTCACATCTCTATTAAAGAGAAAATAATGTAAATTAATATTAAAAATGAAAGTTTGCGAAGATGTTAATTTAAAATAAAATGTTACCTCGTTATATATTCCTTTATAATATTTCAAAGCTTGCGGGTAATGAAAGATTTCATCCATGTATGGATCTTCGACCAATGTATTTGCCACATAAAATATAAACAGTGTAAAAGCACTCAGTATGTAAATAAATACTTTTATCATGGTTCTTTTAAATGTGTTGAGGCAGTAACTTATATAAAATACCCTCTATCAATTTATACAAAACGGAAATAACAACTGTTTCTTTAAATCTACATGCAGATAAATAAAATTACAATGAACATTGATTATTGTCCTATAAGGGAAAGGGCAAAAAATAGAACGAAAAACTGTTTACATTGGCATTTTCTTTTCAGATTTCAAAACAAAATATGAAACATACCGGCAGTTACGGATATGGCAAAGCCTAATGTTAGTTAATGGGAAATTAATGTTTTGTGCCGATTAACAGTCAATGTCTCTCTAGAGCTACAGATGGAAATTTTTTTTTTTTTTTCAGTTGCATTGTAAGAGGGAAATCGAAATCTTTCCAGAAGAAAAAAATATGACGACATTTCGGAAACATGTACACATTATCTGAAATAACATGTATCATTAACCAATCTCTGGTAGCTTTCGAAAAGTGCTCCATAACAATCCAAATAACAATAGCAATAAAAGCAGTCGAGTATCTCATGCATAAAAGGCACAGAATATGCTTAATATATCGGATAATAAAAGATCCAATGGACGAGTTCTCAGTTATGGTTATTTGAGGTAATGTAGAACTTCCTGTCCTAGGACCGATTTCCGGAAAATCGGAAGTGGATCCTCGGCGCGGAAATTCTATGTACCCAGAATAAACAAACTCGCTCATTGTACAGTTCAAGCTATCTTATCTTTTGGCAACTTTTCGGCTGTATTCTTTTCTACGAAAACTGATTAATTTTATCGTAAGTTCCTTTTGTTATGGCTAGGATGACAAATATTTGATGAACTGTTATTTACTACGCAATATCAAAAAATCACAAATACCAGTAATGAATACTACTGTCAAAAAGGTGTGATTCAATCATTGGTAAATAAATGTGCATAAAGTGTATCAAAATTATATTAAAAAATCACTCCATTTTAACATATTTTTTCTACGTCTTAGTTCTATCTTCTGTCAATAGATGACGCCATGGAAGCCTATTTTGGTGGTTAGAAAGAAGCTCAGAGGAAAGATAACTAGAGAAATCAGCCGAACTAGTTTTTGGGGACAAGATAAAGTCACGTGAGTCTTGGCAGAAACCTCCCCTTTCCGTTCGACAGTTGTATTGATTTGTATAGCCGGCATTTAAATCCAATGAAGTTCTGATTGTTTAACTACAGAAATATAATGGTTGTGAGTTGTTGTGCCTTTGGGTGCACTGAGAGAGCAGTCAAAGGAGGTCCTGTTACCTTTCACTGGTATGTATAAATTTTTTGTTGCGTTTTTTTTTTAATATAAAAGAGGTTTATTAAGATGTCGTCATATGTATGATACAGTTTATTCATAAAACTAGAAACATTCACCTCTAAACAGCCCGAATATATGCAATAATAAATCTCAGTATCATTGTATATTAATAATTCAAACATTTATTGAATAATTATTTCTCCGAGTTTGATTAATTTGCATTTTTACGAAACCTATAGCATTTCTCTATTTGGCGATGTAGTTTGTCGCCAAACGAAATGTTTGTTTTGGTTTCATTAAACAGTAACTGTCAATGTAGTTTGATTTATTTTAGATTTTAATTGCATTAGGCATTTTTTTGTAAAGAGTTGCTTGAACTAAAATTAAATGCAATGTTTTAGCTAATTAAAAAAATATATGTAATGTTGAAATTTTATTTTTAATTTTAAGTTTCTACAGTTTTAGAATAGAAAATTTAATGACATTTGTTTTTTTCCCTTTTAGTCATATATATTTAGAAACAAAGTTAATAATGACATACTCTGCTGTAAAGTATAAAACTTATTAAAATCATAAATTTATGTTTAAGAAATAATGATAAATCGCAAATAAAATTGCTGGAATAAATATAATATTTTTTGACATTCTACAACTTAAAAAATATATGTGTCTGTATCATTTACTTATTTATTTACTAAGCTTTTAAATGTTTCATGTTTCAGGTGGTTATGTATATTTTTACTTGAAGTGTTTCTCTGTTATTAAAATAAAAATAAAATATATACAGTATTTTACTAAATTTATTCCATTTCGTTTTTTCCTTCTTCCTTTTTTTATGCATGCCTGTAACTTATGGGACATTTTTGAAAGTTTTTACCATTACAATAAAGCATTAATTTACTTTCTATCATTGCTTATTTTATTCAATTTTGTTGTAGCTTTCCAAAGGATGAAGAAAGAAGAAAAATTTGGGAGATAAAAATACGCAGAGAAAACTTTAAAGCCACTAAATCGTCCAGATTGTGTTCTAAACATTTTTCTCCAGACAGTTTTGACAGAGAGAAATTTGGTGGAACATGGTTGAAAAAAACTGCTGTGCCAACTGTTTTTAATTTTGACAAACAATTTGTTGAAAGGAAAATTACACGCAAACCATTAGTCAGGAAAACACCAGAACCTGAACCTGTTATTGAACAAGGTAAATCCAAAAATTATAATTTGATATAGTTTGAAGTTTTTTTGGATATGTCACAAAAATGTGTTTTTGTTGTAAATCTTATCAAAATGTTCTTAATCATCTGTCATTAGATAAGCATTTTGTCATAATCTTCTGAATTTTAATATTAATAAATTATAACCAGAGAAAGCTTTTAGTGCTTGCAAAGTTTCTCGTACAAATATATGATCCATGGTATTTTAATATTATTCAGGTTTTAAAATATTTCTTGTATAATGGGCATTTTCTAAAAAATCCAATTAAAATTCCATCCTGTATATACAAATAAAATGTCGTATATTGTCTCTGGTTTCAACATTATTTACCACAAAATTATTTTTACTGTCTTTGGAAAAAAAAAGCATATTTTTCTCATACTTAAAAGAAAATATTTATATGTATTAAGGTATCCGCTACTTCACTAAAGCATAGTGAAACTATTTTGCAATATAATCATAAATTATTTATAAGCATGTGCTTTAAAGTTATGTATGCTCATTTGTACTAATATTTTGAAAAATCTGTGCCACATCTTCTGTCATTGTCCTCATTCTTTTATAAAGTATTAGTGGGAGTTATTACATAATATTATGTCAAAATACTTATATTATCATTTGAAAAGTGATCTAGTGATTTAATAGTAGTAATAACAAATAATATATTGATAAGTAAGCAAATAAATTCAAATACAGTAAGTTTTCATTTATATTTGTGCAGTTTTACATGAAAATTAAGTTTCCTCTAATAAGTACTTAATGCATGTTATTCACTTTCCCCTTCACATAACTCTTCCACTTCAGGGATGTACGTTTTTGTGTTTGTGAACATTAATACTATGAGCGTACATCTATGTGCACAAGTCTATATATTCATCTAGCTAATCTGGTATTCATCTAGCAATATTAGTTGCTGGTAATGACTAAACACATTATAGTATCTATCAGACCTTTGCTGTGGTTTTTACCATGTCTTGGTAGAAAGCATTTTTTTCTAATAAAAGACCAATCTTGGATTCACTCTAAGGGGAAATCTCAACTTTTAATGACCTATCCTTTATTTGTTAATCTAATAAAATCTTTCTCTATCTAAATACGAATATGCGTGTATGGTTTTATTTGTGTGGACATTTTCTTCATCTCTGAAGATATGTCTCTCGTGATGCTTTTCATGTATCCACCCTTAATTAAATGAATTATTAATTCTCTTTTTTCAGCTACTAGAAAACGCAAGCATTACCTTGGTGATTTTGATGATGATGATATGAATTCACCAACAAAGGCACGCAAATTACTATCTATTGCTCAGAGTCAACAGAAAAAATGGAAAATGAAAATAAAAAATGCGGAGAGAAAAACCAAGAGGTTGGAAAAGAAACTCTTTACATTGACAGAAATGCTATCAGATCTTAAGAAGAAACGTCTAGCGACAGAACCAGCTGCTAATGTTTTAAAGGTATAGTTTTCTTTCCCCTTTTTTCTATTCTTTTTTTAAAATTCCTGATTTGATATAAAATTGTGACAATGTCTAAAATGGAAATGCCAAATTATAAAATGAAAGTTACAAGAAACCCTTGTGAATCTGCATAAAAATTGTCTATTTCCAAGCAGGGTTGGCATGAGTTATGTCACTTGATTTAAATTAGATTTAAATCACTGATTTAAAAAAAAAAAACAAAATTGATTTAAAACAAAAATTTATGTATATATTTCTACATTCCGGTTCTTTTAATTGTGCGGGTCCTATAGATCTGAACCTCGGATTAGAATCCCAGTCAGAACTTGAACCTGTATAATATTATTTGCGAGCAGTCCACCTGCAACTTTTATCTTTGTACATGTTTATCTATTTTTTTATTTATATATATATATATATATATATA
>BGPR01000356.1:574832-623610 GCA_013235015.1 Araneus ventricosus
ATTATGCTTAATATGTGAATATAATTTAATGACATTATTTTTCTTAAAATTTATTTTTAATAAGGAATTGTAGTTTTAAAAGTTTAATTTCATTGTCATTTTTTAAAAGTCTTTTGAAATAACTAAATCTTGGTTTTCAACATTTAAATCTTTTTTTTCCAGACAATGTTTGATGGACCAGCTTTAGAGATGTTACTTAGAGCATCTGGTCTTAAAAAGGGAAAGTATGCTCCAGAATTGAGAAGTTTTGCTTTGACACTACACTTTTATTCTAAGAAAGCCTATGTGTATGTGAGGAAAGTTTTCAAAACTTGTTTGCCCCATACATCAACAGTAAAAAAATGGTATCAAGTAGTTGACGGATCACCTGGATTTACCAAGGAAGCTCTTGAAGTGTTAAAATGCAAAGCTGTGGAAGCTTCTCAACGAAACAGACAACTTGTGTGTTGTCTTATTATAGACGAAATGTCAATTCGAAGACAAACCGAATTAGATAATGGCAAATTATGTGGATACGTCGACTATGGAACTGACTTGGAAAGTCCTGAACTACCAATTGCTAACAGTGCATTAACATTTATGATTAATGCAGTGAATGGAAATTGGAAAATTCCAATTGCATATTTTCTAATTGACGGATTGAATGCTATCGAGCGAACAAATTTAATTAAGATAGCTTTAGAATGTTTGCATGAAACCGGAATCAAAGTGGTTGCATTAACTTTTGATGGCCTACTTTGCAACTTTAAAGTTGGTAATGAATTGGGAGCAAGACTAGAGGCAGTCAATTTAAAATCAACTTTTCCGCATCCAATAACTGGTGAAGATGTATGTATTTTTCTTGATCCCTGCCACTGTTTGAAGTTAGTGCGCAACACCTTGGGATCTAAAGGTTCAATGTTTGATGCTAATAACCAAATTATAGATTGGAGTTATGTGGTAAAATTAGAAAAATTTCAGCAAGATGAAGGACTCTTGGCAGCTACAAAAATTCGAAATCGCCATATTCAATGGTACAACGAAAAAATGAAAGTAAAATTAGCAGCACAGACATTAAGTGAAAGTGTTACAAATGCTTTGGACTGGCTAGCAAATGATTTAAAAAAAGCAGAATTTAAAGGTTGTGATGCAACAGTTCGATTTATTCGTCTATTTGATAAGCTATTTGACAGTTTGAATAGCAGAAATTTACTTAGTAAAGGTTTTAAATCGCCAATTAAAATGGATAATGCAAAAACTTTTTTGATTTTTACAATGAATGTGATTTATACTTACGAAACCTAACAATATCAAAAGATAGAATCAATGTTGTCTCAAGCAAATGGAGGACAGGGTTTTTAATATGCATAGAAAGTGTGAAAGGCTTATATAAATCATTGATTGAGCCAGATGAATCTGCGCTGTCATTTTTAATGACATATAAATTCAGCCAAGATCACTTGGAAACTTTTTTTAGCATGATTAGAAGTCGTGGGGGATATAACAATAATCCTTCCGCAAAGCAGTTCAAAGCAGCTTACAAGCAATTGCTAGTGAGGCACGAAATAGCCTCTTCAGAAAATGCTAATTGCATTTCTCTTTCAAAAATAAATATTCTAAGTGTAGGAAGTCAGGGTAAAAGTAAAAATAATTTTGTACAAAATATTAATCATGACAATGATCGTCGTTTAAGTGACGATTTGCAAATAATCGATAACTCTGAGGCAGCAACATCTGATCATGCTTACTCTAAAATACCTTCCTCTAAAATATTAAGTGAGTATGTTGAAGATGTTGTTGCTTATATTTCAGGATTTGTGCAGCGTAAATTAATTTCTGCAATTAAATGTGAGGAATGCTCTGATGCATTAATATATGATGAGAATTCTGCAGAAAATTCATATCATTTAATAAATTGTAAAAATAAAGGTGGTCTTATTAAGCCAAGCAAAGATGTTTATCAACTCTGTAAAATTGGAGAAAAAAGTTTTCGCATAATTCAAGCTGCTGGAAAAATTACTTCAAAAAATGTTTTGGAATTGTTGATTGCGGATTCAATGAGAAAAATAAATGTAAATGTATTTTCTGTTTTAAATAATCATATATTAAATCAAACTACTTTCGATAATCATATTATTTTTTTAATCAAAAGTGTGTTATTTGAATATTTTAAAATTAGACTTTGTCATGTTGCAAAATCAATTACTGCTTCTTTGCAAATCAACAGAGTTAGAAGCAAAAATACTAAATTAACAATATTTAAAGGACATTAAATGTAAATTCTAAATCATCCATAAAAATCTAAAATTTGTAATGTTAAGAAATAAATTTCATTAGTAACCACTGTTTTTAAATTAAAGCTCACCTTTATCTTTCTTTTTTAGCTGTATGTTCCAAGTGCTATTTTTGTAAAAATACTGTTTATGTAGTTTACTAGCTTGAATAAATATGCTTATGACAAGAATTGGTGTCAATTTAATTAAATATGAAAACATAATGCAACAAGAAGAACCAGAAATCTGCGTTTTGAATTATGAGTACTGAACACTTTGCAAATAAATACCATCAGATGCAAGAAACTCGCAACAATTGTTACGGGTTGAATCAACATGACATGACCTGTCGTCAGGCAAAAATTGGTAAGTACGAATGCAGCAGGTGTTATTGTGTGTAGCATAGTTATAGCTAGATATTTTCAAGGTGTATGAGATCTTATCCCTACCCAAAGAAAACAATTTAAGAATATTTTTTTGTGATAAGAGTATCATTTCAATTATAAGTAAAACACTTTTACTGAAACTAAATAGAAAAATGAAGGAAAGAGAAACTGATCCTATAAAAACAGTAAAAGAAATGAATAGGCAAAGTCAAAACAGTTACATTACCACTTAAACGAAACAATAAGAATAGAAAATGGAACAATATTTAATTTAAAAAATAAATAAAATCTCAGAAAATATAATTTTAGTATGCTTCCTTTGAGGTTAAAAATTTTACTACAAGGCTAACAAGAAAAGAAAAAGAAAGGGACAAAAATGGAAAATTTACGATAAGATTAAGTAAATAAAATAATTTGAGAACTAGATTACGAACAAGATGTTACAGAGATATTTTTTTCACACATGTACATATCAAAATGAGTTAAATATTAAAGGAATCTTGGATTTTTAGTACACGTATAAATCAAAATGAGTTTGGCTGAATTCTTGATTTAGTTGGATAAAGAAAAGGTGTAGAGGAGCAGGAAGGATGATTTAGCTATTAATCATACCTTCATTATAAAAATTAAAAATACTGTTACTTTCGAACTGCAGTTTCTTTCCCTCTTGATGTTTAACTATTTTAAATTCTTTAAAAAAAATGACAAATTTTATACTGAAGTAAGAGATCATGCCAGTCTCCCAAATAATGCTTGTTTTATGAAAATTTTAGACATGAAATTCCTTTTACTTTTTGGCATAAAATTTCTCTTTGGCATGTGTTCAATTTTATTTTGAAATTCCCAGGGGAGGAGGAAAAACATAAAAATATTGCATTGTAATCGAAATTATGTATAAATAATTTTTTGTCCATACAGAACGTAGAAATGCTTGTAAGATTAATATAATCAGGTACGTGCTAAACTAGATTAAAAGCTTGTCAAATTAAGTGGACCTTGAAGTCAAGCACAGAAGTCTGATTTTATGTAAAATAAATGAACATTAAATACTACCTTCTGAAAATATAAATGAAACTGTGTAGAATAATGGAAAGAAATTAGATCGAAATTGTAACAAAAAAAACTTATTGCTTTAAAAATCTACAGTATCTGAACTAAAAAATATTAAATAATTATTTAATTTATGATTGATGGATTTCATTATTTTATTTATTAATTTGTGGGGAAAAGAATAACGAAATTCTCGGTAAAAATCTAATGAATCCATCCGTCCCATTTCGAAACTGTCTGGAATATTTGTATAATGCTCAGGACTTGCTTAATCGTATAAAACTACCAATTTTTTTGCCAAAAACGGCGATATAGTCATGGGTATAGCACTCAGTTGGCAACCTTTTATCGCCAAATTCCCAGTGTCACGTGACTTATCTTGGTGCTACTTTATTCAAGCCATTTCAATGGGAAGGCGCTCTCTAAGTATTCTTACTCTGAGGAAAGAAGTTAGTTCTTTTTGCGGTCACGGTCGATGGTCACGTCACAGTTAGGGATGTATAATCCACGATTTTTTGAGTAACAAATATTTTTGCTATTGCTATTTTTAAATATCTATACCAAATAACTGTTATTTCAATCACACTTTTAATTTTCAATAAGTCTTAGTCAATATAAGTAAAGTGTTCTAAAAAATTCAAATAAAATAAATGTTATTTCTTCTACTTATTATTAATGCTTTGTATTAAGTTTTAATGCTTATTTCTTTGTATTGTCAACAGATGGCGCCAGCAAAATTTCTTGTAGAAAGAGATGTTGGAACTTTCACGGGTCACAATTAATAATAATCAATCACAGAAGTCACCCTTCGACGTCACAGTTTTCGGTACGATCACAGTATGGCATCCTTACCGCGACGATTCTTTTTTTATATACAATTACCTTGATTCTGTCAATCAAAGAGAAAAACGAATACTTGCTCCATTGAGTTCCCGACGAAGTTTCGAATTACAAAGGCGACGCTATCATTCTAGAACGCATATCACAACAGGAGGGGTGATTCACAGTAAGGCGTCTTAAACTGCGATGGGGGGAAGTGCGAACTATGATATAATACGAGACGAGGTGGGGGTAGGGTGATCTGAGCGGTGAAGTGCGACCTGCTTATCTGGAAGATCACCGGTGAAGATTCTATTTTCCAGAGTGGGTTGTGGTTGCCCCTCTGTATGTGGAAGGTAAATCATGCTTTTCATGGCGCCATCTGTTGACAGTATATGGAACTAAAAAATAAAACCTCGCAAAATTATATTAAAATGAAAAGAAATTAAAATTAAAAAAACGCTTTGCGTACATTTTATACAAATGACTGAATCACACCTTTTTGACATTAGTGTTCATCACTGGTATTTGTGATTTTTTAATATTGCGTAGAAAATAACAGTTCGTCAAATATTCGTCATCCCTACTCACAGTTCCTGTGACGCTGTGAGTCACCATTCTTGTTGTGATATGCCTTTTCGAATGATTATGGCTCTTGTCGATTACAGCTCTTGTATAAAGATAGAAAGTAGCAATAATCGTTCGAAACAAACATTCACAGGGAAGCTTAGTTAACTGCGATCGGAACGGAAAATAGTCGGATTTGTGATTCACTGCAAAGGAGATTCTGAATAGTGAACTGTGTTGATGTTGGCTTCCGCGCTTGATGGGAATATTTGTGATTAACTTAATTGATCGGAAAATTGTTTTTAAGAGCAGTTTTCGCTACAGGCTCCATCTATCGATATATAGAACTAAAAACACAAAATTTTGCAGAAAGTGTAATAAAAACAAATGACAATTTTTAATTTAATTTTTTTTTCAAAACACTTTACATACATTTAATAACAATTTGAAAATCAAAAGTATGATTGAAATCACACTTATTTAGAACAGATATTTAAAAATAGCAATAGCAAAAATATTTGTCATTAAAAATATCGTGGATTATGCATCCCTAGTTATGGCCAAGTTATCCATCCACTATGACCGTAACCTGCTTCCGCTTAAAATAAATAAAGGGCCACGGGGAAGAAAGATGAATGTCAACTTTTTCAAATTTTTTAGAATTTCAATTTCTCAACGCGGACCTTAATAATTCTTAGCTGTCACCTTACTTCCTTCATTCTAACACAGACTATGGTCTTTCTCTCTCAAATCGATTCAGATTTCGATTCTCTTGGTAACATGAACGTCTGGTAAGATGCTCTTAATGTTTCACTTTCAGAGAGAAAAAATATAAAGAAGACATTCATCGTTCATCTCCGCAGCCCTTCAAATGCTAGAAACATTTGGCTGCTGCTTTGAGAGTCAAGTTTGCATTAATTCTTGTACATATATGTTAGTTCCATGTATAATTTCGACACGTTAAATAATTAGTATCTAATTTGGATGGACGACAAAAATATCAGTTTAGTTTATGTTAGGTTCCATTTGGAAGCTGTACAAGAATTACTTTGAGATGGATCTCTTAATTTTGAACCTGGTCAAAGGACGCAGACGACGGCTGAGCTAGTATCAATTCTCCAAACTCAGTGGCGTAACAACCGGAGGGCAAGGGGGTATAGATACCCCTGCCGCCAGTTTTAGGGGGCGCCATGGAGTCAAAACATTACTGCGTTTATGCCATTTTTTCAGACAAAATATGACGAGGGGGGTGTAAAAATAATGCCATGCCGCAAGCGCTATTTACGCTTGCTAGGCCACTGATGACGACTAATATTCCCCAGGCACCACTTATCTTCGCTCCCTCACTGGCAATGTTGACAAAACGTTAATGTGTGTATGCCTTTTTTTTAAAGTTAAATATGATGAGGGGGGCGAAAAAAATACTATGCCTCGTAGTCTTTTACACTATCTAAGCTACTGATGATGGCGAAAAAATCATTTTATAACCCAGGCGCCACTTACCCTGGCTACGCCACTGCCCAAACTTCCACACCACGTACAAAGAGAGGACGCTGATGAATTAAGCACTCGCCATGCCTATGTACACATTTTGATGGACTCGCGTCCCGAAGTCCAAATTCTGCCTCGAGACCATTGTGGTGATTATGAATATTAGCAGAATAGGCAGAACGGTCAGTCAAAATGACGAAAAGAAAAGTCTATTGCAAAAAGTTTTCTTTTATTTTACTGATTTAATTTTCTCTATATATATTCAGAATAAATTCCAAAAGAATTTGTGTATGCTAGAAGAAAGGGAATTTAATTAGCTAAAATTTCAGCCAGATAAAAAAATAATCAATTAATTTTTAATTTATTCAGATAGTGACAGATGAAACTTTTATATTAAATGTTCCCAAAAAGAAAAAAAAATGTCCAAAAATAAGTCTAACAATGTAAGAAAGATGAAATGCCGTATGCTCTGTAATCAAATGAAAGAAAATTATTATGCTTTTATTTTGAGAATTATTGTACCAGAATTTAGACAATATTCCATCAATAAAATAATACTAACGAGCACTTGTTGCTATGAAACATTGCTCTGTTTTCTGTCTTCCCAGGGTTGGATTATTAAATAGGCAAAGTAGGCTTTTGCTTATAGGCCCCAGCAACTTCAAGGAGCTTCGAAACCTCGAGATTTTTTCACGGTATTTTCAAGGTAATTTAATTTTGCAATATCATTAAATCTACATGGACCGTGGACTCTAAAATTTAAATTTTGAATTTTTTTATACGCGAGATAATGAAACCAACTCTCTTGAAAGTGACCCACAGTTAAATGTTTGACTTCATTTTGTCAAATTTGCTACTTGAAATTCCTTACATAGAGAATAAATTAAAATCGACAAAAAATATCTGGTTTGGGAAGTTGGGAAGGGGGCAAAGATCCCCAAGACTTTCATTACCTAAGCGCCCCTACAGGGCTCTGTAATCCCTGTTAATTTCGCTCTGCGTCTCCCACAAGGTTTTGGTAAGAAACGGGCCCGGCATTGTTTGGTACTCTGGTAGTGATAAAAACAAGATGAAAAATGAATCCTTTGAAAAATAGATTTAGCCCTTTCAAGTTCATTGGTTTCGCACTGAAACCACATATTGAACTTTTATTTACTACGCATGGGCAAAACGTTGCGTAATTTTTCTTTCATAACTTAAGAGTCAGATATATAAGCCAACTTATATAAAACATTCCAGTCCAATACTGTTAGTATTCACAAAGATATAGACATTGCAAGAGCTAAATTGTTTTTGATTTTTAAGAGAAACAAAATGATGAGGTTTCTTGCACAAATTGATAGTTTTTAAAATTGAATCTTCGAAAGTAATATTGAATTTTATGAAGGTTGAATATCCTGAATACTCACGTATACTTATAAATTAAATTGCATTTCGATGATAACTTATTAGGAGGAAAAATAGCCCGTTACCGTTCATTGGTTTCACTGTGAGAAAAAAATTCTTGAAATTAAAAAATGCTAATTTTTTTCTCCTTTACATGTTTATGATCAGCTACATGTCTAATACTCATTTTTGAAATAAATTTAGTAGTTTTCAAAACGAAACGTGTAATGAACTTGAAAGGGTTAAATTTATAACTTCATGCATTTTTAATTAAATAGATGTGATATTTATACAGTTGTAATTTTGTTTCTAAACAAAATCAGAATTAAAATAAAACCGTTCGAAACCAAATAAAGACATGCAAATAGCATTTTGAAATTTGACTATTACAAACATTTATTAAGATGAGCCATCGGGAATGATGTTTCCTCGACTTTCTGTTATTTTTCCACAATTTGGAGCATCTACTCTATTAAAATCCGAAGGTAAACAAACGTATGTATGTATGTATGTATGTATGTCCTTCTATCTTCTCACGAACCGCCGAACGGAGAAGCGCGCGGAAAGTACCAAAAGATGGGGAATAATCCAGGGAAGCCGTTTCGGCCATTTATATTCCGAAATTTTAATTAGTGAAAAAGATATTAATTAAAAACTAATTGACAACAATGCTTTTCATTGTTTCGGATACTTTATAACAATACTTTTCATTGTTACAGCGCAATTCAAAATTTATTTTATTGTTGAAGTCGGTTACTTTAAAGAACATTGTTACAACAACAATAAAAAAGTGACGCTGACAGAAATTTTAAAAAATGTATTGTTGCAATATGGAAACCTGAACAATGCAACAAGTCAATGTGGATAGAGTTTTGTGTGGGTTTTGGTAATTGATATAAAGAAACAGGGAAAATTAAATCGCTCATATAGGGTTTTTACTAAAACTATTGTTTTCTATGAGGTTTCACTTTTAGATTTCATGTACTCAGTGCATCTTGCTTCATGTGTATATAAACTGGAGGCGGGTATATGAAAAAATACAGATTCCGATCAACGCTGGGTTATCTCATTCCTTCCGTACTAAAGTCAGACAAAAAATAATTCCGGAATCGTAATTTTACAAAATAAAGATTATTTTTGCGATTTTTTAAAAGTATATTTTGAAGCCTTTACGCGGATGGATTGATTGAACAGCTCTTTTCTCCTTATTTATTTAGGAGAGAATGTTGGGCACGTGTCACATGACCTTACTTTTTCTCTCCGTCAAGGAATGACGCATTATTCGAGATAGCCTGTGCAACGCCGGGTCACGTAGCTAGTTTCAAGTTAAATTTCGTCATACAATGAAGAGAATCGAGTAAGCAGTTCGGAATAGCATTCCTACCTTTGACTGATTTGGTCCAAAATACTATACAGACCTACAAATGTGGTGTAAAGATCACATACTAAAGTTTATACATCTAACCAAAATAGTGTTTTTTAATTATCGCTTTCACACACACAAAAATAATACCGACAGACAGTCAAACCTTTAATGGAATTTGTTCAAAATTTGATACAAGTCTACGATTTTGATGATAAAACTATGTGGCGAATTTTCTGTATTTAGCTCTTTGTGTTGCTCCGATATCGTGTAAATATGTTTCAGGAAAAACATAAAGACTTCCTTTAAACGGATTTTGTAAAATTAGACAGACATTTATTGATAATTTTGTTAAGACTCCATACCAAATTTCATTCTTCCAGCTCGTTGTGTGTTTGAGTTACCGTGTCCACAGCAGATAAACAGACAGATATAATTCTAGAAATGTTTTTTTCGGACCCATGGAAGTCTAAAATGTCTAGATTCTTCAAAATATCACGGTAAAATTTTTTTGCAATTTAAGTATTTTCCCTCAATTTACTTCGTATTGTTGCACAAAATCTTACCGTGGGTGTATGGTGTAAACAGTCCAACACGCAGGATAATGGAGAATGAAGGTTTATTTACAAATATGTAGGAAAACACGTAGCACAGGTACAGGAAACAATAGTCCTTGCACAGATTACCAATGTAAATAGACAACAATTCACAGGTAATGACAGTTATGCACTTTGATATCTAACAGCACAAACAGTCAGCAAATAACTAGTCACGACAATAACAGCTCAGCTCACCAGCTGATTAGCTCACACAGCAGATAGAACTCCGAAGACGTTCACGCTTCACAGTGAAGTAATCAGTCGATCAAAGACGCTACCGTGATCCCAACGCGGTCTTATATACTCTCCCCGATAGGCAGTGACGTCACATAGAATTTTCAGGAAAAACCTAGATCTCGGCCCCTAATAGAAATATCGAGAAAAGGGTTGCATTTTCGGGAATAATCTATTTGTCGCCAAGGTCGCCAAATTTATCGCCAAGTCGCCAAAATGGTCGCCAAGGTTGTCGCCAAGGTCATGCGTGCCACGAGAGTCGCTGAGGTCACTCCATGCTTCACCTTGTAAAACTATCTTCCCAACCACAAGACCTGCATTGCTGGGAAGCGACTTTCCATGACTGTAACACTGCTCCCCTCTTCAAAGACTGACGTCCCGGCAGTCTCATTACACCGAACTGTGATCAGTAGCCCGGTAGGGGTTAGCCGATTGATGCGGATTACTTGGCGTTAGGTGACCTCTGAACTCTGTAGATGACATCGTTCAGTTTCTTGACGATAGTATAAGGTCCTTCCCAGTTCTGCTGTAATTTCGGGCTCAGACCCCTCCGTCGCTTCGGGTTATACATCCAGACTTGGTCTCCCTCCTTAAAATGATGGCCGGTTGCTCCAGAATCGTAGCGAGTCTTCATTCGTTCACTGGCCAATTTAATTCGCTCTCTGGCAAACGCATGTACGCTTTCCAAACGTGCCTCTAAATTATTCAGGTATTCATTCGGCGAGGAAGGCGTATCACTCGGTCGTCCAAATAGGATATCACATGGCAATCGTAGTTTTCGACCATAAAGCATATCTGCTGGAGTGCATCCGGTCGCTTCATGGTCTGCGCTCCTATAGGCCAAGAGAAAGAGTGGTAAATGTGTATCCCAGTCAGTCTGATTCTTCGATACAAATAAAGATAGATGGTTTAAAATCGTTCGATTAAAC
The DNA here is from genome assembly GCA_013235015.1 of Araneus ventricosus. Lineage (NCBI taxonomy): Eukaryota > Metazoa > Arthropoda > Arachnida > Araneae > Araneidae > Araneus > Araneus ventricosus. Next base: position 585,909 of record BGPR01000356.1, read on the forward strand.
CTCTCGACCATGCCATCGGACTCAGGATGTAACGCCGTCGTTCGAGTCTTCAGAATTCCTAAAAGTTTGCAGAGCTCAGTAAAGAGAGCGGAATTAAAATTTGTACCTTGATCCGAATGTAATATCATAGGTACGCCATACCGCGAAATCCATGCTCGAACAAGTTCTTCAGCCACAGTCGAGGCTTCCTGATCTGGAATGGGGATTGCCTCTGGCCATTTGGTAAAATAGTCCATCAATACCAGTACATACCGATTGCCCTTTGTCGTTACAGGAAGAGGTCCTAAAATATCCAAAGCCATTCTTTCGAAAGGTGCGCCCACATTATAGCGCTGTAAACGGCCTTTAGTTCTTGTTTTAGGTCCTTTTCGGGCTCCGCAAGCGTGGCATTCTCTGCATCATTTTTCGACGTCGGCGCGAATTCTATCCCAATAGAATCGCTCTCGGGTTTTGCTCAAAGTTTTCATAACTCCAAAATGACCTCCACTTGCGCTGTCATGAGTCTCTCGCAGAACTTCTTGAATTCTGCTTTTCGGGAGAATTAGTTGCCAGCGACAAGAGCTTCCATCGTCACTCTCCCACTTACGATATAAACACCATCCTTAAGGTGTAAGGAGTCCCAAAGAGCCCAATATCGTTTTGTTGCAGGGCTTTCCGGAGCGATTTCTTGCCAAGATGGTCGATCTTCCGAATTTAATTTCCTCTCCAGAATTGGCCTAATAGCAGAATCTTCTAGCTGTGCCTTTTGAACCTCACTTGATGACCAGGCATCCTCAGTTGTTAAAGCTTTCACGGAAATGTCCGTTTCCATTCCGAACTTTTTCTCTGCATTCGTACAATGTTTGCAACTCTCTTTACAGGGTCTTCGAGAGAGCGCATCTGCATTTCCGTGAGAGGTTCCCTTGCGATGCTGGATTTCGAAGTCATATTCTTGCAGTCTTTGGATCCAGCGAGCTATCTGGCCTTCAGGTTCCCTAAAATTCAAAAGCCATCTAAGGGATGCATGATCAGTCCGGAGAAGAAATTTACGTCCATAGAGGTAGTGATGGAAATGCTCTATAGATTTCACGATGGCTAGTAATTCTTTACGCGTGACACAATAATTTCTTTCTGGCTTACCCAAGCTCTTGCTGAAGTAAGCGATGACACACTCTTCGTTTCTAATCTTCTGAGAGAGCACGGCTCCTATTCCCTCATTACTAGCATCCGTATCCAAGATAAATTCCTTGTCAGTCCGGGGATAGGTCAAGACAGGGGACGCCAATTTTGTCGCCAAAATTGTCGCCAAGTTTGTCGCCAAGGTCATGCGGGCCACGAGAGTTGCTGAGGTCACTCCATGCTTCACCTTGTAAAACTCTCTTTCCAACCACAAGACCTCATTGCTGGGAAGCGACTTTCCATGACTGTAACAGTATACTAGAAAATAAAAACTATTTTTTTTCGCCAAAATTTTAGTTTAAAATCTGTCTTAGAGCATCTAGGGCGGGGTAACCTGGTGGTGAAGTCATTGTTCCGGGACCAAAGGGTTGTGTTTTCGATTCCACCAAAGTTCCGCCTCAGTGCGAGCTTGATGCACCTTAATTTTGTCTAGATCAAATGTCATCCTACTAGTGTGGTAAGGAAGTTTGGAAAAGATGGTTCAAGTTTCGTTCTCGTCATCTGATTATGACCAAAATTAGCAAGTCCATTCGAAAAAACCACCGTAGGGTTGGGGAAAACCTACCGATTTTAACCGGAAACCGGTTTTTTGTTTCAGTTCACCGGTTTCTTCGGTTATTTTTTGTCCCATTTATAACCGGTTTTTTAAAAAATCCAATGACCGGGTAAAAAAACCGGATTGGAAGATAGGCTCGATTTTAGGTTCGATTAGACTAAAATTTGCCAAGTTATGAAGTTTGAATTTCTTCTTCTTAGGCCAATCAATGACAACCGCTTCCTCGAGGCGTCTGTTCGTTGGAGGATTACTGAAAGAGTCTTCATGAACAGATAAATATTGGCCAATGGATTCATTTTCTGTAAAAACAGTATTAATAAAAAATTTTGTCTACAAACGGCGTTTTTTTTTCATAAAAAAAACCTAAAATCGGTATTTCAAAATCCTGTTATTTTGAGCGCTTATAACCGCCAGGTTAAACTGGAGGTGGAAAAAACCAGAATAACCAAAAACCGGCTATTTTCGCAATAACCGCCATCCCAGGTCTGCTAGTTCGTCCTTGTGAATGTGAACATGATAACTTAAAATCGTAATGAGCTAGATGGTTGAAATTAGGTTTCTCGTTTTATTCCTAGAATTGTTGATTTCTATCAAATTTTGAACAAACTTGATAAGGAGTCGAATGTCTGTCGATCTGTGACTTCGTGCATTTGTAAACGCGATGACTGAAAAACGCATCTAGCTGGATAGATGAATTTTAATATATGATTCTAACACCAAGGATTCTAGGTATCGGTTTCTAAGTTTGGACTAAATTTGCTAATGAACAGACTGTCTGTTTGTTTGTGTGCCCGGGTATATATCCGGGTATATGTGAATTCGATAACTCAAAAACATAATTAGCAAGATAACTGGTATTTAGTATGTGGTCTTGACTAGGGATGGCGATTATTGCAAAAACCAAGGGTGGATCCAGGGGCTTTGGGGGCTCAAGCCCCACCCTTCGGGTCCTAAATCATAGATTGTTTAAAATGCTATGTATTGAATTTTTTGAAAATACTTTTCCTATCTAAATTTTCCAGAAAAGTAATTACACTATAGTAACAAGTCAGACACAAGTGCTTATTTACGGAAATAGAAGAGAGGAGAATCCCGCCCCTTACCAGAATTGGGAGCAAATTGACGTCTTTTTTTTTCCATTGTTCTTTCAGTTGGATGGCTAGCGATAATTCAAGGGACAAAAGGTTTGTTGCAGATTACTAATTGTCCGAGTATGCAAGTACTGCATACTGATATAGCCCTGAGATATAATTTTGAGATGATTGCATTACAATGAGGATTGCTGAAACCGTTTCTTGTTAAGAAAATAACCAATTATAAATAAAATAATTTTTAAACTTAAATCTTCGAATAGTTACATTGAATTGTGTAAAGATTAGAAATACATATTTTAAACACCCATGAGAAGATTGAAGATTAAAACATATCAATTTGTGGGAAAACACAAATCTTTTAGTTTCTCTTCAAGAGCAACTGAAATTCATTTCTCTACAATGCCGATATCTTTCTGAATCGGTGTTCTTCTTCTAGTGTTCAACTGGAATTTTTATATAAGCTGCCCTATATATCTGGCTTCGAAATTAAGAAGGAAAAATTATACTATGTTTCGCACATAGGCAGTTAAAAAATATTTACTACAAATACTCATATTTCCTTGAATATTCAAGGTATTTACTTTTAATATTAATATATTGCTTCGCTTCGCTGATACATTGAAGTGCTAAAAGCCATTGGATACCTCTTAATATCGTGTAGGACGTCCTTTTGTCCGGTGAAGTGCAGCAGCTAGACTTGCCATTGACTCAACCAGTCGTGGGAAGTACAATCGACGGAACTCACATTTTGCAGTGAAGATTTGGTGATGAGGGGACCAACCAGAAAGTGACGAAGAAGAAAATTATTCGGGCACACTCCGTTTCACAGAAAGATGATTTGCAACTTTCTAATAGTTTTATTGAATTTTATGAAGGTTTAATATGACGAATTCCATACATATTTATAACTAAAATACATAATTTAAATTGCAGTCCGACGATTACTATTCCAAGGCTCAAGCTTAAAAATATCAGTTTGTGTAAAAACTCTAATCATTTTGTTTGTCTTAGAGACCAACAGAAATTCGAGCCGGTACAATGCTGATATCTTTCTAAATTTTAGTGGTTTTCGACTGGAATTTTTATAAACTGTCCTATGCGTCTGACTTCCAAATTATAAAAGAAAAATTATGCTATGTTTCGCACATGCGTAGTAAAAAAAAATACAAATACTCCTATTTTCATTAATATTCAAAGTATTAACTTCAAATTTTAATACAATGCTTCGCAAACATATTGTCACGTATTCTGTAAGTTTTGTATAATTTTGTTCAAATGTCTTTATGTTATAAGCAAAAAATCATGCGGGTAAATTTGAAATTTTTAAAACAAAACCTTTATATCTTCCCCAATAAACATGCTATTTTTACCAAAATGCATGTAGTATTTCGCACAGCAAATAAAACTATTGATGAAAGTTGCAAATCGTTATCAGCTTTCTGTGGAACCAGGTGAACCCAAAAATCATTTTCGCCTTCGTCACTTTCTGGTCAGTGACCTCTTGAGCTCGTTGGGAAAAAGGAGATCCTACACGATATTTGGAAGTATCCCATGGCTTTTGTTACTTCAGTATATATTGTTACGTATGCTGTAAGTTTCGTACAATTCGGTTGAAAACTCTAAGTGTTATAAGTAAAAAACGCGCAGAAAAATTGAAGGATTTTTTTAAAAAAATCATTTATCTCCCAGAATAGAAGTTCTGTTTTTATGAAAATTCATGTAACTATTGTTGCCAGAAAGTAGAATCATTGATGAAATTTACAAATCATTATAAGCTTTCAGTGAAACGGGGTGAGCCCAAATCATTTTCGGCTTCTGGTTGGTCCCGTAAATATCCTCGTGATCGAATTTTCACTGTAAAACGTGAGTTCCTACGATTATACGCCCCACGATTCTCCACAACTGATTGTAAACCAATGTACCCGCATTAACTCCAAATTTTTTGCATTTTACGAATAATGCTTAACTTTTAACCATGAGTGTATCTGACGATGTTAACAGTGAAATTAAGGAAGCAAATGACTGGAGAAAATGTTCCTTCAAGCAATGCTGAAGAATTTTTCAGACGAGTGATTTTTAAACTTACTGTTGATCATTTTATTTCCGAACTTCAGTTAATATTTAATTCAGATTTTTATGGGATTTTTACCTCTGGAAGATCTTATATTATCGAAGAGTGCAATCCACAACTACAGTGATATTTTTCATGCGAGTTTTATTATTATTATTTATTATTAAAAGTTTGGAGTTGTGCAATTAAAATCCGAATTTAAAATATGGCGAGCAAAGTATGAAAGTATAGTTAGGAAACCACAGACAACTGCTGAAACTCTGAAAGAGAGTGCCAGTATCTTCTTTCCGATTGTGGAAATTCTTCAAATATTTGGGGCGATTCTTCACGGATTCCTACACCAGCATTTGTATATATTTAGTAAATGAAATTAAAATAATTAAAATTTAATTAATAAAATTGTAATCAAAATTTAATTAATGAAACAATAATTAATTTTAAATTAATAATTAATTCAGTTAAGTAATTCTTAAAAATTACGAGTTAAAAACACAGAAATGATTTTTCCACCTGATGGATTCCTAGATCCGCCCTTGATAAAAACAACCGGTTTTCGGTTATACAGGTTTATTTCACTTCCCATTTAACCTGACGGTCATAACCGCCAAAATAACCGGTTTTCGTTTTTTTTTAAATGGAAAAACAAAGTTTTTTTTGCACATTTTAAAGGAAATCATCCCATTTGGCAATATATATCGTCCAATATATTCATAATAATTCGCTCAGTAATGTGGCGAGGATCTGAAAAACAGCTCGACTTTTGTGACCCAGGTTAGAGGGTTCCGGTACTACTTTTAGAGCATCCGGCGTTGCTTGCAGGGCTGGCCGGAGGGGGGGGGGGTGCGAACGGTGCGACCGCACAAGGCCCCGCGCCACTGTGGGATTTTACAAAATGAAAATGCTTTTTTGCGAGTTGTTTGTTTTTAGCCGAAAATGTAAAACATTGCAGAAACAGGAGACTGCAAGTTATATGTTCTGACGTCTTCGGGAAATGGCTGAAGTCGGTTTCAGGTGATAACATTCAATACATTCCTTGTTCCCTAGACAATTGCTTCAGGGTCTTCTGTGGGGATCCACATTTGTTCTCCGAATGGCCAGCAGATAGTCTTTCCCAGGGCAGCTTAAAGAGACACCTCTAAATGAATGTGTTATCTTCGTCTTATCTAGTTCTAAATTGAGCATATCTGTCCCCATTGTGTCCAGCAGGATTGCTAAACGATGACGAACCACATATGTCAAGGGGTTTCTCGCTTTGCTTGTAAAAAGTGTGGTTTTCCAGAATATATGAATTCATCGTAGGTACTTGCTAAAAGGTATTCTGTTAAATCTATAAATCCCACTATGAATCCATCGCGGACACACACTTTGTGGTGCCCTCTCCTCATCTTCTCCTTATCTAGATCTATGTTAAGCACATGTATTTCTCTTGTACACAGAAGAACTGCTAAGTGATGATGAGACACATATCACAGGAGTTTCTCTCTTTTCTTGTTAAGAGTGGTTTTCCAGCATCTATAAATTCATCGTAGGTACTTGTTAAAAGGTAGTCTGTTATATCTATCCCTCAGAGTTTAATCAATAGCAGTGAATCTGAAATATTGAATCTGGAAAATTATTTGGATTGTGTGAAACACTACGGAGAACACAATGAGTCTTCTCGGATGCTTAATTTTCAGTTGAATAGTTCGTTCGCATTCAGAATAACATTCGTACAGCAAAATAAAATATTCTGTTTTTGTTCTTGCAGACAAATTTCATGTATGCTATTAATTCTCTTTTTTCTATAGTTATTCATCAAACAACATTTCTTTTTATATTTCCAAAAAGAAAATTTTAATATTATAATAGGTTATCAATTTAAAAAACAATGTAGTTCCCCTTTCTTTCTGTAGTAGAATATTTTTGCTATTTGTTATTATTGAATACATTTCGGATAAAAGATTTTCTAAAATGTATTCAATAATTATTTTTATTGAATACATTTACAATACAATTATTAATATTGAAAATATTACATATTATTATTGTAATATTTTCTACTCTTTTACATTGTGCAGTTTTTATTATAAAATGTTACTTATTTGGAATCTTTTTATTATTTTGACGAACTGCATATCAAAATCATTTCGATAAGTTTTGAAATATACAAAGCATTTTCAAGATTGATTCAATTTAAATATCCTAAAACCGAAACTCACAGTAGGTTGTGCATAATTGTGGATAAGTTTGTGACAAGGTGATTATCTTTTTTTAGTTTTATCTTTTTGGTCTATTTGTTATTAAATACGAAAAAATAATGAGCTCAACTTTTAAGAATTCATTTCATAATCTAAGTTAAAAGAAAATCTCATTCATACGGTATGAAATTTTATTTGAATACTGTAATTGTAAATCGACAGAAAAATTGAAAGGGCGGGATGGACTTTCTCTTTCAATTGATTGAATGGTTAAAAGCTATTTAAAGTTTCTAGAACTTTCATGTTTTGAAACTCTAATTGAAAATATTTTCTCATTTTATAATTTTAATTTTAGTACAGAAAGTTTTCAAACTGAACAGTTTTTAATATTTCCTCGCAAAAGCAAGAAGACAGCACAAATGTCTACAACATGTGTTCGCAAAAAATAATTGAAGATTTTTTTTTAATTTAAAAAGGAATGCTTGAATTGAATTATCATATTTAGCTGTTTCAAAATGTGAATGTCAAATGGCTTAGTTTGCACTTGAATCAAATAATTGAATCCTCTTCAGTCCCAATGGCTGAGCAGCCTCTACATTATTTAAAGTTACTTATAAGTTTATCTGAGTTTATATTTTTCTCTCTCTCTCTCTGAAATATATTTACAGTAATTCGTATTTAGTATTGAATATTCAGTACGTTTCTCTCCTCATTCTACAATAATGGAAGCACATGCTTTCATACTTGAATCGAAAAGTGTAAAAATATTTAACATTTCTTTTGTTCAAAAATTTCTATAGAGGTTTTAAAATTTATACTTTCTTACGGTGAAGATGCTTTCCCAAATCTGAGAAATGCACTTCAGATACTTTTAACAATTTCAGTGTTTGTTGCTAGTTGTAAACGCTCATTCAATAAACTGATATTAATATCGTCATTTTCTTGAGCAACCGTGGGAGATGGCTTGAGTGATATTACATTTCTTAGCATCGAAAAATACACTTCTGATAAAATTAATTCGATGGAGTAATTGATGAATTTTCCTTCATAAAAGCTAGAAAAGTGCATGTTTAATCGAAATCCAATATAATTCGAACTATTATTTGTTTAGTATAACACTACATTCCTAAGTATTGCATATGTGGATTATTTAACCTTCCATCAGTCATGCGTATTGTAGGAGATACTTATATTGTGCATCGTATTACTTGCTTATATCATTCTTTTATAAATTTAAGTACAATTTTTATTTATATAATCTTTATTTAGTAAGGAGCTATTAAATACAGATTACATAAATATAAGTTGCATTCATTTTTGTAAAATAAAACGATATAAACATATAATACGATGCACGATACAAGTACCTCGTACATACGCGCGACTTCTGAAGGGTTTAATTTTTGCCTTTTCAGAATTATTTTTGACTAGTTAATAACTATTATTAAATTAACTTCATTATTGATTTCGTGTAGGATAATATTTTTAACGATTTTAGCACTAAAGTTTGCACGTTGGTCATATTAAATTTAAATATTATTTTAATTATCAAAAATTATTTTTAAAATTATATTTTTTATATTCCTTATGCATAAATTATATTCATTTATCAATTACGTCCTTTTCCAATCTGAGCAATTTAATAATTACCAAAATGCAATAAATCATTTTTTTGTTATACGAATTTTGTTGCAAGGCCCCGCAAATCAACTTTGAACTAGGCCCTGCTTTTGTTTGAGCCGGCCCTGGTTGCTTGTTTTGTAACTACACCACTGATAGGCTGAGACATGAGCAATTAATGGAAATGACAGTTTCACTCAAATAACCTGTGGTAGGTTACAGGACTCGGGAGGTTAAAGAGCAATTAACTCAAATAAACTCCAACATTTGGGATTGTGTATTGTTGGTACTGATTGAAATAAAAGTATTACATTTCAACGATTACCACGGAAACGAAACCGTACCCATGACTGATGCACCCCTTTGCTACTTAACACAGTGTTGCCAATATATTTAACCATATTAAATAAATTTATTTTAATTGTAGCAATATTAATTCAGTTTTTTTTTCCAAAAAACTCCCACCGTCCACTGAATAGTAGTGACGTGATTTCTTTAATTTACTTCTTTTCCAAAGCTAATATGGCCGAGTTTTTTTACCCTTTTATTGGATTTAAAAAGAAAACCAGTTATAAGCGTCCCCAAAAAATAACCGAAAAAAAGCGGTTGATAGAAAAAAAAAAAAAACGGTTTTCGGTTTTAACCGGAAGGTTTTTCCATCCCTAGTCTTGACACCGAAATTGTATATAGATCTATATAGAATTTTGGTCCTTATCGGTGAACGGGAATAAGTTCAAAATGCACACTCGATTCTTTTCGCTATACGACGAATCTAAACGCAAAACTCTCTGTGTTACAAAAGTATACATAGGGTTACTATAAGTACGTATTTCGTTCGGACAGTCCGTATTTGAAGCTCACGTCCGGACTAGTGTTCGAATCTTCAAAATGTCCTGATTGATGGCAGTGAATGCGGCGCCAGAGGAATGTGGTTGCAATAGAGAAAATCTGAGATATTCGAAAAAGCTGACGTCATTCCGCCAATGAAAGAAAATTCATTGTTTGCACCGTTTACATCCACTGTTAATGAGAAAGTGGATGAGCCCCTTTTTCCAGACCCCAGTTCAAACTAAAAATTTAAAGCTTTGGCATTTTTGTTTTAATTCTGTGTTTCATTAATATAATTGTTAATTACGAAACATTTTTAACAATTGAATCTTCTTTGCATTTTGACGTCTTAAAGTTTTTCAAATCACGCCTCAAATTCTATGCTAGTGTTAGTAGGAAGTTTCTAGAATTTTATATTTTACTTTAACCCTCCCAAGAGCCTTCAACCTCCCTCCCCCAGGAATGCCCGGATTTCTATCAAAAAATTATGGCAACTCTAAGCATACGAGAAAGGCGAGAGAACAAACAGTTGGAGCCAAAATTGTAGATTTGTATAAAATTTTGACTCAATGAGTCAACGGAAAAGGATGAAAATGTTTACTCGATTCTCTTCATTATATAAGACGAAGTTTTACAAATAACTGGAAAGTTTGTAAGTAAGTAATCCTAGATCACTTATTTACAAGTGAGGCAGGACCCGAGCCTCACCCCTTTTCCCTTTCAAATTTCCAAATAAGATATGTTTTCTTAATTTTAATATGATATCTATATATGTAGTTTTTAAGTAACAAATATTACGACAAACTGAAATTAAAAAAAAAACATTAATTGCGAGTCACTTTCATAAGAGTTGGTTTCAGTATCTTGCGTGAAAAGAAATTAAAATTCCAATTTAAAAGTAATTTTTAACAAAGTGATAAAAAAATTACAAAACTTTTTTAAAGCATTCATAACACTCAGGTATAAATATTGCCAGTGTTGGTGGTGTATGAGTCAGTCAGACAATTGGACCGCACTAATCTGAAAGAGAATTTGAAAATCTGAAAAAAAAATCCTAGGAATAATGTTCTGAATGTCTAGAGGCCCTTAAAGTTAAGGGGCCCATAGGCAGTTGCCTACTTTGCGTATTTAGTAATCCGTCCCCGGTTGTTTGGAGAACGAGTTCCCACTTGTGCGAACCGTGGTGCGATCAAATCTATTAGACACATTCTAAATGAGTGTCCTACTTTTTATCTCCAATTGTCTGACACACAATTTCACTCATATGTTTTAAAATGACAGGACTTGGTGGCTGAAACATCCCAACCTAAACTTTTCGGTTTTCTAAATGCCATTGGTTTCTTTGTAGTATCTAAAATTTTAGTATTTTAACAGTGCCTCAATTCCTTTTAATTGGGTTGTGTTTACAACTTCTGACGTAGATTTTATATTTATACTATAGAATAATGTGTGACCTGAAAAATATTTTTTATCTTTGATCTTAATAAATGTTGTGTTTGACGCAGTTTGTCCTAAATTGGATCTTGCGCCACTAAAACATACCATAACAAACCATACCTATGACGAAGCTTAACTCAAAAAACGCCATATTGTTTAAGTACACTTTACTTTACTTTACATTACGACACACCTCTGACTCTGAGTTAAAATCTCCGGTTTGCAGTTTGGATGAGTGTGCGTAGAAACTTTATTGAACAGAAAAAAATAAGTTGCATATAGTGTTTTAACATCATCGACGAAAAACATGTGATAATTATAAAAACAATCAAAAATGTATATTTACATATGTGGAAGGTCGAGGCTGCTGGCGCATGCGTACTCTCAACTGGTCCCGTGATATCGAATGTTCTTTAATTTTTTCAGCAGAAGCTGAGATCATCAGCAAATTTACTGATATGGGTAAACACTTACGAAATGAAACCCACAATTACTGTAATTTTTTTTCTTAATTGCTAATCCATATATGTTATCTTGTAATTAAAAAATTAAAAGACAACTGGGCCGTCATTTTAAACTTAATGTCATTGGAATTTATTCCAGAACAGAGGGGAGAACACTCCCGTTGGTTTTAAGTGAGAAATAAAGAGACTTGTTTCATGTCACAAAAAAATCTTTATTCAGATTTAACAAGCAGGAAGCAATGATATTAGACACGTAATTTAGAGGCAGGAAGCTCAAACAGAAACGCTCGGGGGTGGGCAGCAATGAAAAGCATTTAATTTTTTTCTGATTTCTTTTTAATTTGATGATGCATCTATCTGAGAATAATAGAATTTTCAAAAATTGATTTTATCCAAATTCGTTCAATGCAATGCGTATGGCAGCCATTCTGAAATTAAAGAGAAAAGCATTTTTGAGTAAATACTATTAAATAATAATGAAAGAGTAAGAAGGCATACACTACAACAGACAGGAAAACTATAAGAACAATTTATATATGAAACACACTGGAACTTAGTTGATTCGAATGTTTTTGATTTGAATTCGCCTGTAATCCAAAATTTTCTTAAGTCCTATTAATATAATGTCAAAATATCGTTTATAATTCAAATTCATTTTGGTTCTAAAAGGTTCTGAATAAATTGTATTAGAGAGTTCTTGGTTTTTGAGTTAATAGCATTAACTGAAGAATAAAAAGATATACAGTACAATAGACAGGAAAATTATAAGAACAATTTATACATAAAATGGATTGGAATTTCATTGATTCGAACGATTTTAATTCGAATTTTTCTCTAGTCCCTTGAATTTACTATTAATATATTGCCAAAATATCGTCTATAATTCAAATTTATTTTGGTTCTAAAGTCAAAACCAAAAATTGTTTTTAAAAAGTTTTATTCTTGTATTGCTTTAATTGGTTAAATAAGTCTGTATCTTGTGTCCTTAGTGATCGTAAATGAATAGTTTTCTAAGGTCCTTAATTCACTGATGAACTTTACTCCCGTACGATGTATTCAATCAAAAAATCTATAAAAAATTTCTCATCTTTTCAGAAAACTTTGAGCCTGTTAGATGAGAATTCTACTGTACTGCCTTACTGCTGTAGAATATATTCTATCAAAAAAGCTATAAAAGATTTCTTATCTTTTCGAAAAACTTTTAACACTTTAGATGGGGATTTTACTGATTATTTTGAAGCTTTATTATTTTTGCCCTCAAAGTGCTGTATGCCTAAGGTTTGTTTATTAAAAATACTTATTTTTTTATTGAAATTATTATTTTCAAAATTAATTAGTTTTTTATTATCAATCAACTTGTTAATTAAAATTATTCACTTGTCTTTTAATAATTGTTAAACTTTACAAAATCTTTACTGACACTTTCAGTTTAAAAATTGTCGTTTTCCTAGCAGCACACGTTCTTCGAATAATTTTTTCTGAATTCGAATTTTTACATATAAATAAAATATTTATTGTAGTTCCCTCACCTTCGAATTACCCAATTTCCAATGTATCACAGAACTAACGTTGTGAATTAAGCACTAGTGAAAGTTGTGAAGAAACTATTGAAAAAACGTTTCTAGCTATTTGTAACAAGAAAGTTAAAATATTTGTTGTAAAATACAGTTTATTTGCTTTCCATATTAAATATATTTTACGAGAGTTGGAAATTTAATAATGACAACTGTATAATTATAGCAGGGTCAGATTAAGCTTGTTGGAACCTCCTAGCGCTGAAATCTTCTGGGTCCTCTGAAAGTATTTCATATATCTACTATATATTTTGGCTAGATTTTCGTTACATTTTAAATTAATATTTATATTTTTATATACCTTTACTCACTGTAACTCTATTTTTATTAATAAATTTAAAGAAGATTGTGAGGTAGAAATGGATGGAAACGTTGGTGGATGATTCCACATTTCCGCCATAACTATGGACCTAAAATGATAATTTAATGCAGGAAATAGTAATAAATACTGAACTGATCTACTAATACTAATGACTGCTGAAGTATTTGATAAATCTCTGAAAATAAAACCTCATTGTTCCATCTAATGATTGAAATGATAACTTAGTGAGAAAGTGTTAACTGGAAATGAATTTGAAGAGTTTCGAGGGAAACTAAATCTATTACTATGAAAAATCATAATTTAGGCCCCACCCCTTTGAGCCCGGGGTCCCTGGCGCGCACATAGCCTTTAATCCGCCCCTGCTTCAATGTAGTACCAACGTTGTGAACAACTTTTTCCAGTGATGTGGCACTCGTAGAATACCTGAAGCAGCACTGATTCTGTTGATGGTTCCGGTTGAGCGGTCTATCGCTTTAAAAATCCCTTCAATACCACAAAGTGGTTCCCTCTTCTTTACAATCGAATCATAATCACAGGGTTCTAAATCCCGGGAGAGAAAATCCCAGCGCCAGCAAGCAAAAAAATTAGTCACTGGTTGATACCGATTGTAGTGTAGAATCAGTATTTATAAAGAAGTTTTACATATATTTTTTACGTTTAAACTGTAACTTTAAATGGTGGGAGTTTCGGATAATTTCAAAAAATATGAACGAGCCCTTTGTTGAAAATAAATAATAGATGAAAAAAAAACCGCTAAAAAAAGTGGATTTACAGAAGAATGATATGTTTCCTCTCAATGACTATATTTATCTTGTCTACTTATTTTTTTTACTTTAGAGAAGGAAATGAAAGTACAATTCATTTCACTGTTTAATTTTTTTAAACAAATATTTATTTTGGTTTATTACAGAGCATTACTAATTGCAATTTAGTGTAATTAATTTGTTCAACACAGAAATGTATTTAAAGATTATAGGAAATCTTGTGTAGGTAATGTTTAAAAAATCGGATGTATTGAAACTTCGATTATAGCGAACTTCTGGATCGGTCCGTTGAGTGTACATTCATAACGGGATTTGACTGTAGTTCATTCGTTTTTACTATAAAACTGCTTACACAGGTTCGAATCTGACCAGCACCCGACGCTGAAAAGCAAATGTTTTTGAGAATTCAACTTTCGGATAATCTTTTTATTTCATTTTGGTGTAGATCAAAATTATTAGGGCCAGTGGAATAAAAAACAGGAATGCATCGGAGGTTAAGAGCCTTGTGCTCGTGTACTCTGCACAAAGACACATCGTCGGCAGGTAAGAAATTGCTATTTACATAAAAACTGAGCTTTAGCAAACCAAATACAAAGCGTTTATCAAGAGGAATTTTACTATTTGAAATAGCCTGTTGCATGAACGGGGTACAAAAATTTGCCCTGACGGGGGGCACAGCATCCCCGACAGAGGGCTCTGGCCTTCCTGACCTCTTACTGGCGCCACCCCTGTTTATCAATAAAGACAAATTGTAATCGATACTTACTTCAGGGTAAATCACGTCCTTGAGTGTGGGATGACTTAACGTTTGTACCAGGGATAGTAGTAGGCTGAGTAAGGAGCAACATAGCCATAGTCATAGCCATATGCGTAGGGGGCATATGCGTATGGGTATGCATAGCTATACACAGGCAGTGCCGAGACGACGGACAGGATGGCGAGGAAGAGGAAAACGAGGGCCACCTGTGAAAATGGAGTAAGAAAATTAATGTGAGCGTTAATTAATGTGAATTCTCATACATCGGAAGCAATCATCTAGCAATCTTTTAAAATCAAAATCTGTTTTTTTAAAGGAATTTCTTGGAATAAAGTGTCGGATTTTAAACGTTTACTTTTTGTATTGTAAATATATTTTTCCGCTTTGAAAATGAACAACAATATATAGTTGGACTTTGACACTATGATACTAGGGATGGATTCATTCGTGGAATTCTAATGACCTCTTCAGAGGAAAAAAAATGAAGTGAAAATTTTTTAAACCCTTGACTGTCGTGTCGGTGCGGCCATTATGCATCAAATTATTGTATATTTTTCACTTATTAGCTAAAATTAACACAATTCGATATAAAAATTAAAATTACGAAATAACATTTCAAGTGTTCGATGTGTTCTCAGTTAAATTAAATGAGACAGTACATTCCCAAAACAGGAAAGGCCGCGTTGGCCTAATGGTAAGATCTGAAGATCCGCCGTGTTTGTGGGCCTGGTCTGCACGTTAAATTTGACGTGGGTCAAACGTCGTCTAGCTGACATGTTGTGGAAATTTGGAGAGGGAATTACCAGCTCAAGTGTCGTCCTCGTCATCTGGGCGCGGTTCAAAATTACCAAGGTCCGTTCCAAAATAGTCCTCGAGTTGCTTCAAAGCATGACGTTAATATAACTAAATTAACCCAAAACAGGAAGCACCATTTAATTAGATGGTAGACAAAATAAAACAGTTAAAGAGTTAAATATTGGAAATTCATTGCTTATATCAGCACTTACTAAAAGTCGTGGTATGATATGAAGTCCTCTTTCAGTTAAGAGATTTCAAACCTGAAGTCTAAAGTGCGCCTTACCTATAATTTTCTAAGAGGCAACAGCCTGGCGGTACAATGTCGGCTTCGCAGCCGTAGGGTCTCGAGTTCCAAACCCGATTTCACCAAAGATTTGCTGTGCATGCGATCTTGGTGCACAGAAGATCCGTCCTAGGTCAATTCCACTTGCTGGTTCATCCCACTTAGTCTAATGTAAAGCTCAGCTGCCATGACCAGTGATTTGGTGTTCTAGGTTTGTTGGGCTAAGAATCGTTTTTGCTCAAGGGTTTTTGGGGTTGCTCGACAGTTCCTGTGAAATGTCGGTAAATTTCCGGAAATCAAAGGCCAGCGAGTCGACGGACGGAAACCTTAGTACAGACCTACGGACTGTTGTAGATTGTGTGTGCGTCGTGAGAAATGTACGGCTTGTCGGATTCCGAATATCAATAAATCCCTAAGTATGACCTCAGCAACCAATCCACTGATCTTTGGAACAAGGCTTAGCTAGCCGAGTCAGGGACTTATGCGGCGCCTTCTATTGGTCAAGAGATTTTGGAGTACCTACGTATCACCTTAGGTGGACGTCTGACTTTAGGATCTATATAAATTTTTGGAGCCAATCAGTCCAGGGGAAGAGGCTCCAAATGCATGCTCGATTTTCTTCACGCTCTATTAAACGAATCTAAATACGATGCTCTTCATGTTGTACATTTAAACGAGAAAGTCAAAGGGAGAAGACTCGCATTGATTTTAGTGCTCGGATAACCAACTTTTATAAAACATAAACCAATCTCCATTCACGAACTATACTCAGGATCTAAACATGATACCCTCCGTGCTGTGTATTTAAAAGAGAAAGTCAAAGGGAAAAAATTCGAACTGATTTTAGTGCTCGGATAACCAACTTTTATAAAACATAAACAAACCTTTATGTCTATCTAGAAAATTAAGCGAAGTAAAAAGAGACTTATGAAATTATTTTTTAGAAACCTATGGAAGTAACTTATTTCATTTTCTTGAAATTGCATTTTCCTTAAAATTTTATGGTCGTAAAATGCATCTGAGAAGTAGTAACTCCATTGTACTTTTTCATCTCTAGTCACCTGTCTTAAATGGTAAGCAATATTTTATAACAACTGTTGTTGCTCGATTTATATCCATTTCTTCGTTTTTATCCTCCTGTACTAGAAAATTATGATTTTGAAGGCTTTATTTTCTTTTAAGGAAAGAACTTTTGAAGTTAATATACTTTATTTTATTTAATTTTTTTCATTATTATAAAATAATTTTATGAAAATAATTTAATTTTTATAAAGTAACAACGAATTTCCATCTCATCATAATTATTGATGATATGGCTATTTTATGTATGTCGACTTTAAAATACATTATTTATTAAACTGGGTTTAATATTTCCTCAATTCTTAGCATCTTGTTATTTTAATTCCATTAGCGTATTAGAAATTATTTATATTAGCATAATAAATATCAAAAATTACGTAGCTTAATGAAAAAATTTGTTTATTATAAGAGTCACTACATTTATAGTGGGAAATTAACTAACCACAACTCATCTGAAGAATTATTTTTATTTTTATTAATTCTGCATTTATCTAAAGAATTATTTCCATTTTAGTTAATTTTTCTAAAATTACATTGAGAAATCATTTGGTTTTTGATCACATAAAATCTTTTTTATGGTTAAATGAATTGCCTTTGTATTTAAATTTTAAAGCCGACATATAAGAGAAAAGTTTAATACAATAAAATAATTATATAATGATAATTATACATGAGAAAAATTCATTAATCTAAAATTAAAGCATTTAAGATCTAATTTCTAAGATCTTAAATGCTTTTGAAAAGTTGTATTGGGTTCTGCAAGTTTTCACTTTACGCTTTTAAAAATTCTAAAAACAGTCATTAAAATTTAAATTTTCTTAAATCATTGACTTCATTAAAGAAATAATTGCTTGATTCATTATAATAATTAATTATAATATTTCATAAATACTTAAAGAATTATCACAGAATTTTAAAATTATGATAATAATTATTATAATATAATTTTATTTGAAAATTCAATTCTTCTAGATTTTATCAATACATTTTAATAACTTATAATTTATTTTAACAATTAATCTAATTCAAGGAAGGGAAATTTGTTATTGATGGGTTAAAGGCATTGTTTTGGCAAATTAAGCTTTTCATTAGTATAAAATGTGAATGACTGATTAACAGTTTTCAAGATTTTAGTGAAATCTCTATAAATACTGAAAATTCATAATTCATGAGCACCATATTTAAGAATAACAGAAACTTACACAAAAATTCAATCAAAAACACAACGAATCTTGTGTAGAGATTCTTTTTATGAAATATAATTTTAGAATATTCTTAATTTCAAATGTCCTTTACATCTACTGTAAGTAAGAATGATTTCGTCTAGTGATTATTTTTATGCAATCAAATAAATTAAAGTACATTCTTGATGATGATATTGCTTTGCAGATACCTTAAGTAAAAAAAGAATTTCGTCTAAAGATTAATTTCAAATAATCAAATTAAAGTTTATTCTTGATGTTGCTACCCATTTACAGTTACGAAAAGTAAGAATTGCTTATCTAAATCTAAATGTTGTAGTAATGAATAGAAGAATTTTTTTCAGCAAAAAGATCAAATTACATATACAAGAATTTGGATTCTAAGGTAATATTCGCCATAGGTAGCAAAAAATGTACATATTTGAAAATGTAACCATAAGAACTCAAAGTTTTAATGAAAAGTAATTTTATTTTCTACCGAAAATTAGAAAGTTAAGACTATCCCCAAAGTATCAGAGAGTTTTGATTTTCTTAAAAATGTTCTTCAAAAGCTAACTTCTCTTTGGCGATGTCAATTCAATAGGAATATATAGTCATCAGAACAGATTCTAATAGTAATCTTGCAGATATCTGCAAAACTACATTAAATCTTTGTAAACCTTTCGATAAACCAAATATTTTTAATGAAAAACACTCTAAGGAAAATGATAAATATAAGAATATCTCTATCTATCTAAGTATGTTTTCTGAGTCTTATATTCGTATGAAAATAATTCTTTAAGAACAAACTTCTAAGTAGAGAAGAACTATCACTTCTAAAGAAGTCACTATCACTATCAATCTATTAAATGCTATATTCCTATCAAAATAGTTCGTGAAGAATGAAGTTCTGTTAAACGAAGAGCTAACATTTCCAAATCAATACTCCTTACAGATCCAAACTAAGTTCTTATCTCAGCTTTAAACCCAAAGTAGGAATAGAACAACTTACCAAAGTCTTCATCGTCAGGAGATGCGACTGACTCGATATGAAGCTCAGTAGGTAAGTCGATGAACACCAAAGCAACCAAAGAGCTTGTGTGACATAACCATCGAAGACGAGAATCCTTTTTATATCAGAGACTTCGACCTTGCGGCGAGGCATTAGGGGTCATACCGAAAACCGTGCAGGCGATTTTTTTTATTCCTTTTCTTAATTCTGTTTTTTTCTTTTAAATATTCGCAAAAGGTATTCCATCAAACCGACGATCTTCTTTTCTTTTCTTCTTCATATTCCATCCATTTTGCCATAGAACAGTCATTTTGATATACGACCCCGGGAAAACCTCATCCTACAGGTGGCTTCTTCTCCCTTGCCTGATATGCACGCGAGAGACGGGCGGCAAGAATAATGCCTTTCATATTCAAGCGACAGTATGTGTCTGCCGGCTTCCCATTGTTCTTGGGTGCTGGATTCTTTATTTATGGCTATTACAATTGCTGATGTTTAACCTAACGCCCGCAAGCAGCGATGGAGTTTTACGAAACTCTAGAAGAATCATCGAATTCCTTTCTTCAAACACCAATTAGATTATTTAGTATCTGTCTGGGATGGTCGGGGTTTCCTCTGTTAAAGCGACAGTCATGACATCCGGCCAGATAATCGAACACTTAGTAACACTTTGGCGGGCTTTCGTTTGTTCTTGCAGGTGTGGTGAATGTCATGGATATCTGAAAGTTTGTCTGAGTGTGAATAGTGTTGCTTCTAAACAGATCCTGATTATCGAATTCTTGACTAAGATTTGATGGAATCTTGTGAAAATGGCCTCATTGAAATGGACCAATAATTCTTAGAACTTAATATGGACAGATGGATTATCTTGCAAAAAAAAAAAAAAAAAAATTGAGATCTTACAAGTATTGCAAATTATATCGTAAGTTCCTGGATACAATATCCATTACACTTATCTAGTCAAAAAATGATAATATCTACGTTTAATTAACTTTTGTTGAATGCTTTATTCTTTCTGTAGATATAATACAAAACGGAATGGTATGAGCTTATGCAGCCAAAACTAAGAATAAAATAACTTGGTTATAATTACTATAAGAATAAGTACAATAAGAATTTATAAGATTCAGAAAAGTCCTTTTGGAACGGATTCCTGCTGTATTATCGATCATGTAGCTTTAACGAAGTATTAAATAATTTGAAGAAAATTAATCAGATTAGATTATAAGATTCATACAGGCTCTTCCGGAAAGTAATCATGCTAGATGACGTAATCATAGTCAAGTACAAAATAATTTGGTACTTATAACATGATTATGAGATTTTGACATGTCCTTCAAGAAAGTATCCATACTGGATTATTGATTCGTGAACTGATAACCAAGTATAAAATAACTTGAAATAATTATTCAGATTAGACTATAATGTTTTGACGTCCTTCTGTAAAAAGAAATTAATCAATCTTTGAAAAGACTATATCTAAAAGTAAAATGTTTACTTCATTTTGAAAATTCAGATTATAATAGAGTTACACTGATCAGTCCTAAAAGAAGAAAGAGTACTGTTAGAATTGTTGTCAAAAGTTTTAGTTCAATTTGGTTTAAAATGTAAAGTTAGTGAAATTTACATTAAAATGCATACATCAGATTTTAAAAGAATACGAGACTGATCAAGCGGATTGAAAGTTTGGAATGTTCTAAAAAATGCTTATGTTCTTAAAAGGATCTTTTATTGATGATAGCTGAAGAAATTGTTGACCTCTACAGGTGTCTGAAGATGTGTCAAAATCTAGTTCAGTTTTGTAATGAACTAAAATAAACAAATACGACAACGTGGTGATCAGGCCCTTCAATTATTAATTATTTTAAGGCCTACAGAATGAATTAAATAAGCACCCATTAAAAGCTAAGACACTAGATTAACAATCAATTCAGGTAATTATTATCTCTTTGAAAGGATTATATTCGTTAAGCGACAACCATGACGTAATTCGTAATCTCGATGACACAATAATAAATGAGTTTAATTAACCCTCTAAGCCGCCGAACCGGAGTTTTTCGCTTCCTATGAGTAGTTTCAAAGCAGATAATTCATGTTTAATGCATGTTTCCTAAAATTCGACGGATAAAGTATTCAGAGATTTTTAAACACAAAACATCTAGGTTTGTTCATTTTAAAAGCTTTTTTAGGTAGATTCCTTATAGGAACTCTACCTATTGCAATGGTTCTCATGACACGACTTTCGGAAAATTTCTGCAGATCTTCACCGATCATGACCTCTAGAACCCAAAACCACCCTTCGTTAAAAAGTTTATATAAATATATATATGTATAACGCTTTTTCCCATGTTATCTTGTGAACACGATAACTGGAGTAATTTTGATGTAAACTTAACCAGCATGGGATATGTTGTAAGGATAGTGAAAATCTCGGTCGAGTTCGTAGATGGGCTATCCAGCTCAAAGGGGGTGGAAATTTTCATTTTCCCATAATTCCTTTGCAATTGAAAATAGAAAGAAAATACAAATTAGGCGAATTATTGCCTTATCATAACGAACAATTTTTGCATTTGAACTTTTTCGATAGCTACAATTGCTTAGAAGTTATGAGCTGAAAAGTGATTTCCCCCCTTCCCCTCCTCTTCCCCCTAACTCAAAGTAGGTTTTAACCTTGTTGGAAAGCTCTCGTCATTTGCAGTCTCTTCCACCCGCTTTCATTGTTGTAGCTCTAATCCTTATGAGAATAGAGGGAGAAATGTTCTTTTCCTTACTATTAGTAGAGACGTATATACATAACGCTTTTGCCCATGTTATCTTGTGAACACAATAACTAGAGAAATTTTCATTAGATTTTAACAGGCGAGGGATATGTTGTAAGTTCGGTGAAAATATCGGCTGAGTTTGTAGATGGGCTAACCAGGTAAAAGGGGGTGGAAATGGTGGAAGACTGAATATTTCATTTTCCCATAATTCCTTTACGATTGAAGATATTATGAAAACTCAAAATAGGCGAATTATTGCCTCTTTATAATAAACAACTTTTGTATTGAAAGTTTTTTTATAGCTACAATTTTTACCCCGTTTTCATTAACTAGCTTTCTTGTCTGTCTGTCTGTCTGTTCGGCACAAATTTTGCAATGAATTTTAAACTAACTTCCCGATGATGGAGACTTGAAACTTTAAACATAGCTCAGAACTAAATGACAATGCAATATTAATTCGCTTTCTTGTCTGTCATTTCATATTTTGCATGACGCATGCGCAGTACGTTTTTCATTATATCTCGAAAACTATTAACATTACAGAGTTGGTTCTTGGGTTTATGGATGGCCCATGGGATCATCGAAGCACCCCCATATTTTAGCCATATCTTTGCGCATGCGCAGTACGTTTTTCATTATATATCGATGGTCTCTGCGTCACGTAACTTAATTTTTCAGGAAAATAATTTTCTATTTATGATCAGGTGAAGAGAAACTGAAATAAACCTGAAATTTGCCACATGTCTCCGTCATAATATCATCAAGATGTTTACAATCGATTGCAAAATTTCACACACACAAGACTAAATAGCAAAAAATAATTACTTAAAGAAAATAAAAACTTTAATATGCCACGTTTTTAAAACGGAATAAAAAGTATAAAATAATTTCTTCTAGCCCCATACAGATTTAAAACGAAAAACTTAGGGCGCATGCCATATTTAATAGTAAGGAGTGTAGGGAGTAGCTGTCGTTGAGAAAACTCACACAGCAGTTCATAGCATTTCCATTGCAATAAAATTGATAGTGACTGATATAAACTATTTATGCATCAATTATGTATTGCATGCGCCCCACTTTTTCGTTTTAAATCTGTATGGGGTTATAAATCTGTATGGGGCTAGAAGAAATTATTTTATACTTTTTAGTCCGTTTTAAAAACGTGGTATATTTAAATTTTTATTTTATTTAAATCATTATTTAGAAGTTATGAGCTAAAATGCCGCTTTCAATCTCCTCCCCCATTTTATCATTTTCCCATAGCTCTGTTACGACTAAAGATAGGTAAAAAAATTCAATTAGTCGAATTATCACCTTATAAGAACGAACAACTTTTATATTAAAAGTTTTTTCAGCTAAAATTGCTTAGAAGTTATGAGCTGAAAAGCGATATTCAATTCCCCAGCCCCTCAATTTATCATTTCCCTATAGCTCCGTTACGAATGAAGATAGAAAGAAAATTTCAATTAGGGGAATTATCACCTTATCATAACAAACTACTTTTATATTGAAAGTTTTTTGACAGTAAGAATTACTTAGAAGTTATGAGTTCCCATCAGCCGCATTCACTTCCACTTTTTGTACGGTAAACAAGCTTATATACCTGGCTTTGATCCGGATTAAAATGCTTTCATATCTAATATTTTAAATGTAAAAACTACTATTGTATAAAAATTATAATACACAAATTCCTCCTTTGATCTGAAGCGTTTTCAATTAAAATGAGAATATAAATTGAAACAAACGATTTTTAAAAACAGCTGTTTTCTCCATAAATTATTATTTGTTATATAGGTTCTTCAAATTTCGTTAACAATTACTAAAGTAAAAGAAAGAAAGGTTTCATTGAATATTTTATTATATTATTCATTAATTGAATAAATCAATCAGTATTAGGTCAAGATATAAATTGCTAATAGTCTACTTATAAAATTTTCTTTTAGTATTAGTCCAGAATCCTGTGAATGTATTCTGACAACTATATATATTCGTATTATTTTTGTTCTTCAATAATAAAGAATATTGTTACGAATTCAGTATAAAATTAATTTTGAAAAAATATAAAAATGAGAGAAACAAATTGTATGGAAATGAAATTTTCGTCACTGAAACGCAAATTTTATTTAAAATATAATAAGGTGTAAAAATAGTTTCCTGAGATAATGATTTCCAAAGATATAGCGGAAAAAAGCCTTGTTTAATTTTTAATTAACAAAAATTGTAAGTAACTTTTGGGCTTTGAAAAGTTAAGGTGAACGTTCTCTTGTCTTAAATAAAAAGTGTGCAAAGTCTGGCTGGAATCAGTCCAGTGGTTTAGGAGGAGATGTGAAGCGTACATACATACACAATAAATTTTATTTAAATTAAAATAATTATTAGATAATTACAAGGTTAATATTACACAATTAACTAAATATTAAATTTTGTTTAAGTAAATAGTTAATTTTAATAAATCAAACAGTTAATTTTAATAGTTAGTTTGATAATTAGTTAATTTGACAGATTAATTTAATTTCATATTTAACTAAACATGGCTGCAGCAAGATTTGTTTAATAAATTTAATATAAAATAGCCAAAAAAGATAGATACATACGAGTTTTTTATATTAAAAAATATCTCATTAACTTAAAAATTGTTTTGGGGTTTTCTGTTTGAGTATTTGCTTTTAACTGTCGATGAAGATTTAAATTTGCTGTTCAAAATGGCTGCATTGATATCCTATGCTTTAAACACACGTGTTAAATTTGGAACTCACACTGTTTAATAATTTTTATTCTCTTATGTGTTAAGAATTTAGTGACTATTATCTTTGTAACCAGGGAGTTCTCTAAATGAGCACATTCTAGTAATGTTTAAATGTTTCATGTCACGTGATTTTACCATATGACAAAGCAATGTTCGCACAATGATATGGTAACCAAGATTAAATAGACTAATCTAGAGTCGTTCTTCATTCGTGTCAAGTGTCAATTTCTTGCTACTGTTTCAGATAGGCTGGCTTAATGTTATCTAGGGGATATTTGCGCTGCTAGGATTTTATTTCTTTATGATTCCTACGTGTTGAATGATTATGTGTTGGGATATATAAAAAAATTTGACCAATTTACTGACCAATAAATCTAGCATAACCTTTTGGAATGAAAAATGGAATGATAAAACCTTGATATAGCAAAAAATCAAATGTCATGAAATCAGAATCACAGCGTAAATTTTGCAATGTGTAGGAACAATAAAGTCATTGGCTATGTCTGTATTGATCATTATGTAATATTTCATTACTTTTGTAACATTAACGTAAAGGAATCTACCTTTGCCTTCAAGTTGCCGAAAAGGGATTTTTTTATATAAAGCTATTTGATCGAAATGATTTCGTTTAGAGAGTTAATGAATATGATCCTTTCAAAGACAATGTTGGTTACCTGAATTATTCGTTCACCCGTTATCGATTTCTCACAGTTTTTTTATTAGCGCAGAACAAAATGTAACTATTGTATTAAAATTCTAAGAAATACATGGGATAAAATTTTTATAAAAGTTTGTGATCAATTAGGACTAACAAAAACATTAAAAGTTAATCTAAAAAAAGTGAATTCTTTTGCTTTTTGTCTGAAGAATTAAGAAAAATTTTTTATATATAAATAATGTTACGTATTATTAAATAATACTGGAACGTTTGTCTTTTTTTACGATCGAAATGTGTTACGAAACGCTTTAAATTTTCTCTTTTACAACAGTTTTACTCTTCTGAGAAGAGTTTACAATCATATTTCGAAATATTTCTCACCACAAATGTCTTCCATTCTGAGATAAGAACAATAGCAAGATCGGTATGTTACGCGGGCGATTTGAGAAGTGGCATTCCTATTCTTCCCATACATTCCCGATGATATTCTGATGGGAAAAACTTTTCAGCTAATGAATAGAGAATTGAAAAGAACTTTGATATATATATATCAGGGCTGCAAATAACTGTAATTAGTGATGCTAGTGGTCTTGCTACACGGTGGCTTAGGGATGGCGGTTATTGCGAAAATAACCGGTTTTCGGTTATTCAGGTTTTATTTACTTCCGATTTAACCTGGCCGTTATAACCGCTCAAAATAACCGGTTTTTGGTTTTTTTTTTATAAAAAAAACAAACGCCGTTTGTAGACAAAATTTTTTATTAATATTGTTTTTACAGAAAATGAATCCATTGGCCAATATTTATCTGTACATAAAGACTCTTTCAATAATCCGCCAACGAGCAGACGCCTCTAGGAAGCGGTTGTCATTGATTGGCCTAAGATGAAAAAATTCAAAGGTTCATAACTTGGCAAATTTAGTCTAATCGAACCTAAAATCGAGCTTATCTTCCAATACGGTTTCTAACCCGGTTATTGGATTTTTTAAAAAAACCGGTTATTACCGAGACAAAAAATAACCGAAAAAACCGGTTAACCGAAACAAAAAAAAAACGGTTTTCGGCTAAAATCGGTAGGTTTTTCCCATCCTTACGGTGGCTTTTTCGGACGGACTTTCTTATTTTGGTCATAGTGAGATGACGAAAACGAAACTTGAACCATCCTTTTCAAACTTCCTTGCCACACTAGCGGGATGACATTTGATCTAGACAAAATTAAAATGCATCAAGCTCGAATGTGAGGAGGAACTTTGGTGGAATCGAACCCGCAACCCTTTGATCCCGGAACAGTGACTTCACCACCAGGTTATCCCACCCTAGATATACTCTAAGACAGATTTTAAACTAAAATCATGGTGAAAGAAAATTGTTTTTATTTTCTAGTATGCGAAGTAAACTAAGGGAAAATACTGAAATTGACAAAAAATTTGACCATGAGATTTTGATGAATCTAGACATTTAGACTATGTCTAGACAATCGACATTTCCACTCTGAGTCCAAAATAAAAGCATTTCTAGAATTATATCTGTCTATTTACCTGCTGTAGACAAGGTAACTCAAACACGTAACGAGCTGGAAGAATGAAATTTGGTATGAAGTCTTAACAAAATTGTCAATAAATGTCTGTCTAATTTTGTACGAAATCCGTTTAAAGGGAGTCTTTATGTTCTTCTTGAAATATATGAACACGATATCGTAACAACACAAAGAGCTAAATAGTACAGAAAATTTGGCACATAGTTTTGTCATCAAAATTGTAGACGTGTATCTAAAGATTGGACAAATTCCATTAAAGTTTTGACTATCGGTCGGTATTATTTTTGTGTGTGTGAACGCGATAATTCAAAAACACTATTTGGTTAGATGTATAAACTTTAGTATGTGATCTTTACACCACATTTGTAGATCTGTATAGCATTTTGGACCAAATCAGTTACAGGTAGAAATGCTATTCCGAACTGCTTACTCGATTCTCTTCATTGTATGACGAAATTTAGCTTAAAATGCTACAAATTGTGGAAAAATACGAGAAAGTCGAGGAAACATCATTCCCGATGGCTCGTCTTAATATAAATTTGAAATAGTTTTTTTTTGTTAGTATTTCGAAAGAAGTAAAATTCTATCAGAAATCACTGAAAGCACTGTTCAAGGGGTTAAAATGCTTCAAATTGTTTAAAAGGACGAGAAAGTCGGGGAAATATCATCCCCGATGCCTCATCTTAATATAAGTTTGTAATAGTCAAATTTCAAAATGCTATTTGCATGTCTTTATTTGGTTTAACTTTGGTTCCGAATGGTTTTATTTTAATTCTGATTTTGTTTAGAAACAAAATTATAACTGTATAAATATCACATCTATTTAATTAAAAATGCAAATTTAATTAAAATTGCTAAATTTCTTACAAGTTGCAACATTTCTTACAAGTTATATGAAACAAATTGAATCGAAAGTACAGTCAACTTGTTTTAATCACACTTGCAAAAGTAGAAATATAGTTAAAAATAAGAAGAATATGTTGCTGGATTTAAAATGTAAGGTGAAATATTCCTAAAGTTGTATGGCTGGATATCTTTCAATTGCTTCTCATGTGTTCTGAAAAATGTCAACTGTTTACTTTTGAAATTATTTCAGCATCCTTGCTGTAAGTTAATACAATTAATTAACAATTCGTAATCTCTTTTTAAGGATTCCAAAAATCATTCGGTGGAAATGAATCACATTACTGCTTTCTGAATTTGAATCATTGCTGTATTTGGTTTAAAGTTGATGGCATAGGTAAGTTCTTGTTTACTTCTAAATGCACGAGGCATGCCACCTTTTCTATTTGATTTCCTTGCATGTGCATAGGTTTATGTGCAATAACCGCGTTTTACTGCAATTTTTATGCCTGACCATCACCATACAATAGCTAATAACTTGTTCAAAGATAATCAATTGATATGAAATTGTGGATTGGATGGTTTCCGGGTTTTCGGATTGTTTCTCTTTTGAAGCACCTATAGAAAAGGCTGAAATTTGTAAGGTCCAAGCACTGTACTCAAGGACATAGCTTGTTTTATTTAAATGAAGCAAATTTGATGAGGTCCTTTTAAGAATGAGGTCACATCGAATGGTCTTTCGTGTTGCGTTTTTGTTTCCATTGGTTGGCTACTGACAGAAGAATGAAACAAATAAGATCAGTTTGGGAGCTTCTGTTATTTCGAACGGTTACACTCGCAAATAAACAGCAGTGTCTCTTTATCCGATATTCCATTTTAATCTCGAAAACTAATTCTGCAGTCGTCTCTATGGTGAGGTGGGTGATGCTTCTCTATATGTAGGGCGTAAAGATCAGGCGGAAACATGACAACCGAGAGGCAGTATAGTTGCTGGAGACTCGAAGCCAATTAGACCGCTGTGGTAATGAATGCCGTTGTTAATTTGCGGTTAATTTTCTTGTGCACGTATTTGTGTTTTAATGCACTAATGTTCCATTTGTGTTTTGCTATACGACTGACTGTTTTATTACGGCGACTGAAAGGGAAAGAGTTGTTGTTTCAATGCAAGAGCTAGAAAAACAATCAAGTGAAATCAGTCATGCTAAAATGACTCATAAAGATAGTCAAAATACAATTGAAGCAATTTTGAAGTACACTGAACGGAGATGTGGACGCCATATTTTTCATGAGCTGGCATGATATAGCTGCTCTAAAATATCAACGAAGCAACATATAGCTCGAAGCAACATATAGCTCGAAGCAACATATAATTACAAACTTTAATTATGCTATTTGATGCTGTTTTATTTCTATTAATAAGAAAGGCCTAGTAGATTATTTTATTGGCTCTATATGATTTCCCGTTTTTTTCTTCCTTTTATTTGCTTATCTGTGTGTGTTAATTTTAAAAAATAGCACATACACACAAAGTAAGTTATGTAAAAAGTGTTCTCTCTTTTTCTTTCCCTATTATCCGACATTGCCAATCCCGTTTATGTCAGATCACCGAGACTCTGCAATATAACATTGATTTGCTTGTTTTGTTCTATAATCTTCCTGATTCGAACAATTCGAGGACTATTTTGGATGGATCTCGTAATTTTGTACCATGGTCAGATGACTACGACACCTAATTCGGAATCTCATCTACAAACTTCCACTACACACCAGTGGTAGGACGTTTGACCAAGACAGACGGATGTATCAGGCCCGCATTCAAAGCGGTTCTTCCATAAAATCGGGTCTCGAACCTGTAACCTTCTGGTCCTTGTGACAATGCTCTCTAACAGGATATTATGTCCGGTGATAACTTATTAGAAAAATGAAAGCTGCAATGAAAATTAAAGTTTTGAGTAATACTTTAAGGCCTCGTCAGTGGTTTTAAAAATGCTCGACATTCAAATTTAAATATTTTGCTTTATTAATCTTGCTCACAATATCTTCTTAAAAAGTGCACTATTAGTGCATGTGCACTCGTTCAACAAGTGCACACAGTTGCTGTTTCTTCATGAGTACTGGCTGCTCATGATTTACTTTCCAAGAAACCGCTTTAAGCAATCACTTGACTTCGTACTCCTCCAGGATTTAGAAGTAAAATTATTGATATTCGCCAGGCCATTAAGTTATTTGTGGCACATCTTTTACAACCTCGTATACGAAGTATACAGAGTATTGTGGCAGAGAAAAAATTCAACCTCAAGATTTTAAAGAATCTCCACATTTTAGTCCTGCCTGAGTGCAAAAAAAGAAATTTTTGAAATTATGTTTGTCTTTGAACACGTTCAGTCAAACACGGACAAAATTAGGTCGGGGAGAGAGGGGTAAAACCGGGTACCTTTGATTTTCGCGTTATTAATTCTCCTTTCTAACGGACAGATACTGAATTACACTCTACAAGCCAAGAAAAAGAAACAGTCATAGTGAAGTGTTGTAGCTGTTGAATTCATTACTTCTGTAAAGGTTTATTTGTTTTAAGGAGTCAACTCTCTAATGTACGTTTGATTTTAAACTATCCTTCCTCAATAATCACTACAGTTACAGAAACTATATTTAGCCCAGCTTATTATACGTTTGTTGAGGATTTATGCCCTATCAAACAATAAGGATATAGTCCAATAGTTGCTCGGTTCTATTTCGTTATCTATAACCTCTGCACTCGGGGTAAAATCGGTACTCCTAGTGGCGTAAGAAAGGGGCAGTCAGTATTGATGATTGACGGTAAAAACATATTAGACATTGATTGTTTATATCTGAATGATGTATTTTCTAATTTAAATAAATGAGAAGGGTAGATCCAATGTAGAAACTCTCTTAGCTGGGCCCACGAAAGTTACAATGGGTTGCCGATATAATGTGCAAATTTAAAATTTGCATATTTTTTCGAATATCTCCCGCAACTCTGCATGGATTTTATTAGAATTTCGAAGATGTAAAGATTAGGCTTGAACTCACATTTTACAGTGAAGATTCGTTCTCGAGAGTATTTAGGGGACCCACCAGAAGGAAATGAAGTCAAAAAAAAAAAATTCGACTCATCCCGTTTCAAAGAAAGTTGATAACGAGATGAAACTTTCGTCAATAGTTATGTTTGATATGCATAATAATTGCATACATTTTCGTAAACATAGCACAAATATTCGGGAAAATATAAAGATTTCTTTAAAAAATCCCAAATTTTTCCGCATGTTTTTTGCTTATAACTTGCAGAGATTTAAATCAAATTATATGAAACTCACAGAATACATGGAAATATGTTAGAGAAGCATTGTTTTAAAATTTAAATTAAAAAATTTGAATATTATCGAAAATATGAGTATTTGCAGTAAGTAATCTTTTACTGCGCATGTGCGAAGTGTAGCGGAATTTTACATTCATGACTTAAGGACCAGATATATAAGTCAACTTATACGAAAATTCCAGTTCAATATCATTAGTATTTAGAAAGATATCGGCATCGCAACTTAGTTAATTTCGGTACACTCTAAGAGAAGCTAAATGATGAGGGTTCTTGCGCAAGCTGATAATTTTTTAAACTTGAATCTTCGAATAGTAATCGTCGAACTGTAATTTGAATTATGTATTTAACTTTTAAGTATACATGAGTATTCAGGATATTCAACTTTCATATAAAATTCAATATTACTGTTCGAAGATTGAAGTTTAAAAATATTAGTTTGTGCAACAACCCTCATCAGTTAGCTTCTCTTAGAGTGTACCGAAATTCACCAAGTTGCAATGCCAATATTTTTCTAAATACTAATGACATTGAACTGGAATGTTTATATAAGTTGCCCTACATATCTGGCTCTTAAGTCATGAAAGTAAAATTACGCTGTATTTCGCACATGTGCAGTAAAAAATTATATACTTTAAATGCTCATATTTCCTGTAATATTCAAATTTTTTAAATTCAAATTTTGATACAATGCTTCTCTAATAGATTGTCATGTATTCTGCAAGTTTCATACAATTTGGTTTAATTCTCTGCAAGTTATAAACAAAAAAACATGCGGAAAGATTTGGGATTTTTTAGAAACCTTTATATTTTCCCGAATATTTGTGCTATGTTTAAGAAACTGTATGCAAATATTATGCATATTATAAACATTGACGAAAGTTTCATCTCTTTATCAACTTTCTTTGAAACGGGATGAGTCGAAATTTTTTTGTCGTCATCTCTTTCTGGTTAGTCCCCTAAATATTCTCGTGATCGAATCTTCACTGTAAAACGTGAGTTCAAGCCTAATCTTTAAATTTTCGTAATTCTAAGAAAATCCACGCAGATTTTTCAGGAGATATTCGAAAAAATATGCAAATTTGAAAGTGTCCACATTATATTGGCAACCCACTGTACAGTGGCACGGAGGAAGAAGACAACTGCTTAACATGTGGATTTTATAACTAATATGCTTAAATTGTCATATAAAATAAAAATGTCTGTTACTTTTCCACTGAAAATCGAGTTCTCCTAATTTCCTCTAAAGGTAACATGTGTGACCGGTTCTACCACGCTAGTGAGGAAAATTCCTAGTTTGATGTTATACAGGATGCAAATGTAAGTAATTTTTATATTTTCGTACTGATGTTGATTTTTTCTTTAATAAAAAGGAGTTTTCGGATTATCCGTGTTTTTCTATTGTCCGTGCGATCCCTCCCGGTGATTAACCCGGATAATCGGGAGTGCACTGTATTCAACAAATTTTCGACCCAATCTCTGAGATAGAAGATGTCTATAATGCATGCTTACTTCTCTTCACTGTATTGAGAAGCAAAAGTCCAAACACGCCATATCGTGGAAATATACGAAAGTCGAGAGGGTAATGCTCCCGCTGGTTTTCTCTGCAGTGCCCTGAATAGAGATACTGTTACAAACATGGAAAGTCGCTTCCTAGCAATGCGAGTCTTATGGTTGGAAAGAGAGTTTTACAAGGTTAAGCATGGAGTGACCTCAGCGACAGTTATGGCACCCTGACCTTGGGGACAAACTTGGCGACCTTGGCGACAAATAGATGATTCCCGAAAATGCAATCCTTTTCTCGATATTTCTACTAGGAAAGGGAATACCCGAGAAAACACCAGGTTACGTCACGGCCTGTCGAAGAGAATATTTAAGGACGGCACTTAGATCAGAGGAGCGTCTTTGATCGACTGGTTACTACGCTTTGAAGCTTGAACGTCTTCGGAGTTCTATCCGCTGTGTGAGCTGAGCTGTTATTGTCGTTACTAGTTATTTGCTGACTGTTTGTGTTGTTAGATATCAAAGTGCTGAACTGTCATTACCTGTGAATTGTTGTCTATTTACATTGGTAATCCGTGCAAGGGCTATTGTTTCCTGTACCTGTGCTACGTGTTTTCCTGCATATTTGTAAATAAACCTTCATTCTCCATTATCCTGCGTGTTGGACTGTTTACACCATACACCCACAGTAAGACTTTGTGCAACAATACTTTAATTGTACCCACCCAGTAGGATAATTAATGCTGATTGAAAAATGCGATGACATGTTAGTTTTACATTCACTTTTTCGCTACAAAGTTCAACACGCCATTTCAATGCCTTTTTCGCCTTTCGGCAGACCTTACAATGAAACGCTTGCGCAACGCTTAATTAGCCATTCAAGCCTTTGTTTTTCATCACGATATTGGAATCTTCTTCTACATGTAAAATACGACGTTATTGTAGCGCGAAAGCATGAAATAATTGTAGCTTAATATTCCATTGAAAGGAAAACGTCAGAGATTTTGGCAATCAACTGTCTTTTTCATTTCCCTCCCGTATGGGCATTAAAACGTGACAAATGCGTATTTTGACATCTGAACAGTTGCACTTGCGTACGGGAGCTCATTGTCAGGGTCATTCTTGATTTTATCTCTTGCCTACATATTAAGCTAATACTTTTAACTCTTTCTCCATTGTTTTAGCACTTTCAGTGGCGTAGCGACCGCTGAGCAAAGGGGCTATAGATGCCCCGGGTGCCATTATTAGAGGTCGCCATGGAAATGAAACATTAGTGAATTTATGTCACTTTTTAAAGCCAAAAATGACTAGGGAGCGAGAAAATTATACAGTGCCCTAATAGCATAAGATGATTTACAATACTGCTACGATATACTCAAGAAATATCGTTCATCATTCAGAATATCGAACAATCTCGCAAAAATTTCTTACAACATCTTTTTAATAATGGGACCGGGTTCCGTTTAGGCATGCTAAGCCACTGATGTCAATTGAGGGGGATGGCGAAAGAATTATATTAATGGCCTGGATGCCACTTACCCTTGCTACTCCACTGAACACTTTCATTGCTTGTAAAAGAGACTTGGTTGCCTTATGAGGTCACATGTTGCGGAATTTCTAACCAACCAGAACGAGTTAGTCAAAAGCATAAATTCTTAGCAGAGTCAAAATCGACAAGCATAGCGCTTCTGAAATGGTGCAAGCGTAAAATTCTTTTTCGGGTAGGCACCAGGCCAAGCAGGAATGGCGCTAGAGTTTGCCCGAAGGGGGGTGCCGATATGCCCGACGGAGGGCCTCGATTTGCCCGATAGGGGGCATGACCTTCTGTACGGGGGGACGAGTGGTGTTGAAATTGGTCTCAAATTTTCTTATTATTATTTATCAACTACAGTTGAATACCCCGTACAAATATTTTCTCCGATGGGATACAAAATTTTTCCCCGATAGAGGGGGCACAGCATCCCCGATTGGGAGCCTGGTACCCCCTCTGGCGCCACCCCTGGGGCCAAGAGATGATCAAAGTGGGGAGTGGCGGCATCTCATTCCCTCTCAATGAGCGGTACTGGTATTATGCTTGTACCCACGGCATGTCGCTTGCCAAAACTCGACTTGCTGAGGTTTCTTAATTGTGGGCTTAGTGCGAATGAATTCTGACTAGTCTTTTCGTTCCCACGGGGCAACTGAAAGTATTGAGGCTTTTCATCCGTCGATCACAATGGTGTAGGGACCAGGGGGTATAGATGCCCCCGGCGCCAGTTTTAGGGGTCGCCATGGAGTCAAAACAGAAATGCGTTTATGCCATTTTTAAAGCAAAACACAATGAGGGGGCAAAAGATAATAATAACGTACCCCTGGCGCCATTTGTGCTTGTTAAGCTACTGTTGACGACTGGGATAAAAAAAATCATATTTTCTGGGTGTCACTCTCTACGACACTGGCCTTGGTGACGAAACTTTTCTACGTTTATGTCATTTTTTAAAGTCAAATACGATAAGGGGAGAAAAAATGCCATGCCCCGAGCAACATTTACACAAACTAAATCACTGATGATGACAGGTAGCGGCGAAAAAATTAAATTATGACCTGCGCGCCACTTACCCTTGCAACGCCACTGGTCGATCAACAAGCCTTTGATGTCCAGACATTTAATCCTTGTTCCCACGGAGTGATAATAGTTGAAAATTATCATATCTAGAATAGATTTATCCATCTTCAACATCCACTGCACTCACTTGATTTCGCACCAACTGATTTTTACACGTTTCCGAAGCTAATGTCAGATTTAAAAGGAAAGGGTTTTCGCATTTTGAGATCATACAAAATAAGGGTGCATAGTTTAAATTAGTGCAACTTCAATAAATACTGTAAAATGGCGTTGCTTTGCATTCGTGGAGGTAACTTTGCATCAGTATAAAAATTTCGTTGAAAAGTGAAATAGAGACCACTGATTAGCAGTATGGGATTGAGATTTTTTTCTCCAACTTCTTGGCAATTCTGGTTAGTATATTTCATTCCCTTATCGTATATAACGATAATTTAAGAGGTTTCAGAAGGAAAAAAGCATTGAACTAGTTTTTCAGCGAAAATTTTATTGCTAAAAAATCTCTCGCTGATGAAAAAAGTACAATATTTATGAAGGCAAATGCATTTAAATATGGAAGATAGTAAACCTAGCTTTCATTTTGTTGCTTTGAATGCTAATTATATTTGTTAACTTTGTATCGAAAAAGAGGGTTTCTTTGCACCACTGAAATTTGCGGTGCAAAGCAACTCCAGCTGGTATTTTTATTTATTTTTGTCTTAAATAATAATAAGAACAATTATAGCCTTTGCTTCAGATATACTCAGAATGTATAAAAGGAAGTTATACAAAACTAACTCAATTCCAGATGTTCGGAATTTTTGAAGTCTGTATACTTGTATGTTTTTGTTGACATTTACAATTTTAATATTTTAATTAACACATAATCAACTAGTTTAATTAAATTTTGATTCCATTCAAAAGCTGGCAGTTATTTTGTGAAAAATTAACTTCAAGAGACCATAACATTTATAATAATCATTTTTAAATTAAAAATTAAAAAGTCAAAAATAGTTTAAATTAAAACCTTTCTACTTTTTAGAACACTGATAAAAGTATGTTTAAAAAATGTTTTTATTAAACTTATTTAATGTGTCCAATAATTCATGTACGCCCTGTGTAATACGAGGAAAACAGATTAGGAGTTAATTCTGGCAGTAGAAAAAGTAGTAGTGCTTCAAAACGTGCTATAATTTATTTCATCACT
This sequence comes from Araneus ventricosus, assembly GCA_013235015.1. Taxonomy (NCBI): domain Eukaryota; kingdom Metazoa; phylum Arthropoda; class Arachnida; order Araneae; family Araneidae; genus Araneus; species Araneus ventricosus. The sequence continues at coordinate 622,255 of BGPR01000356.1, forward strand.
TTATTATTCAGAAGGATAGCTTGTTGAACGTCACAAAAAGCCTGAATTTCGTGCTGTCATTTTCAGAATCAAACATAGCGAAATATTCCAAAACATACTGAAGACTTCAGAAAAAACACTTAAAGTTTACAGTTCTTTTTGTACGCGGAGAGAGGCAAATTTCGATGGAATTCCCCAAATCTTGAAAGTTCTGTTTCATTCTTTAAGAAAAAAACCGTGCAAGTCTTTGAAATAATTACAAGAGCCTCAAATGAAAAAGATAGGGATTTCCCTTTTTTTTTAGGGTTTCAAAACATTTATCGCATCTAGAACTATTTGTTATTATAATAGAATTGTCCAGTGCCTATTTGTGAGATTTTGCTCTCCAAACAATGGAAGATTTTTTACTTAATTTATCTTTTCGCCCTCTTGATTTTAATACAAATTGATACTTTTTGCTGGTAAAATATGCCGTTTCGTGCGAGAGCTTTTAATAAAGAGGTATCATGTTTTTTTTTCCTTTCTAGGGAATTTGATACTAACTGCTTATAAACATAAGCTTTAGACTTATCTTCAGGATTCATTTCTGCAAATACAAACCATCTACTATTTTAAGCACTTCGAATTAATTATCTTGTTAGAGAATTTAATACTGTTTTTAAAGGTAAGGTTAAATGGACGCAGCTATGCAATTAGGAACCATCTACCATTTTATGGATTTCAAATTTACTCTCGTGTTAGAGAATTTAATACTGACTGTTTTTAAAGATGAGGGTAAATGAACTCAGTTAAGGAATTAGGAACCATTTACCATTTCATGGATTTTGAATTTATTATCTTGATAGAAAATTTAATACCAACTGTTTTTAAAGATAAGGGCTAAATAGACGCAGCTTCGCAATTAGGAACCATCTGCAGTTTTATGGATTTCAAATTTGCTATTGGAAAATTGTACTTAAGTATGAACAGTTTATATTGCAAAACTGATCATCTGTATTCCGTTGTACAACAAACCACTTATAATTCAAAAGTGACCTCTGAGAAAAGCAGCATCCGAATTTTTTTTACTTTCTCGTACATAAAGAAAAAGCATTGTAATTGACAAAGATTCAACTTCGAGACTTCGATGAATATAACGTTTCAGACCTTTCTAAGTTCGAAAAAAATATTTTTGTAATTATGTCTGTCTGTTTGAACGCCATCTCCCAAAAACGCAAAAAGCCAGATGAATGTTGCAAAATGACAGAAGAATCTTTACATGAAAACTGCATATTTCAAACAAATTTTGGACAAAGCTAGCCTAAGGGAAGCCTGTATCTCAATTAAGAATTAAGGGAAGTCTGTATTGCAATTAGGAGCTAAGGGAAGTCTGTATCT
>BGPR01000356.1:623620-637932 GCA_013235015.1 Araneus ventricosus
AAGGGAAGTCTGTATTGCAATTAGGAGCTAAGGGAAGTCTGTATCTCTGTCTTTAGGTCTGTGTGCATGTCAACACGATAACTGAAAACCGCAACGAGATACCTAAATGAAATTTAGTACTTGGTTTTGACTCCATATTTGTAGATCTGTGTCAAATTTTGAATCTATTCTGTAAAAGAGAGGAGGACCAAAATGTATACTTGATTTATACCAAGCATAACACAAAAGGTGCCATATTGTGTAAGTATAGGTGAGAGTCGAGGGAAGAAATGGTTTAAAGATAAGAGCGATTGACTACAGTTATGCAACACCAATGATAAGGATTTTCAAGAAGAGCACGGACTCTACGGTCGAAAATCTCCGAAATCTAATACTTACTCTAGTTAGCTCTTGCTAAAAAAATTAATTTGAACCTGGATATTTATTGTACCTGAAAGGTAAGTTTTGTTAAGCTGCAAGGAGAAATTTTTAATTTGTTCTAGCCGCCTTTGGCAACCAGCTTCTTCACCGGGAACATAATTTCAATTGACTCTTGCATCATTTTACATTCATGGTTTCCTTAACAACGTAGGCAGATTATAATAGATATTTTACCCATGTTCTTTTAGTGGCCTTGCACCTGTTCTGCTCATTGTCTACATAAATGTCCCTAATGGAGTCAAATAACTGACCATGTCATGTAAAATCTAATTGCAAGTTGTCAGCGTCATTTTTACTTTCTTATTCCTCTTGGAAAATATGCATTTGACTTCAATATTAAAATGGCGCAACACATTTTATGGTCAGGGGCATGTTTGATGAATTAAAACATGCTGAAAAAGGAATGAAAACATAGCAGCCATAATCATTAATCTTACTGGACATATTTCTTCCTATACCTAATATCTCAGAGAGCTTGGTTTACGGATTCCACAAAAATTTTGATGAAATAAAATATGAAAGCTAAATGTATTAGGATATTACTTTAGCTTTCAACAATGAAAGAGAAACACGCAATTAAATATTTGTTTTAACAATGAAAACGGTTTGAATTACATTGCAACAATGAAAAGTATTGTTGTAAATTATGCCAAAAAGTAAATTAGAAGATTATTAAAGATAGAGGAAAAACTTTTTCCGCAACTTAATTACAAGCATGTAACAAAAAATATTGTTAAGAGGTTAATAAAATTGGAGAAAAAATTGTACGGCAATTGATATCATTTAAAATATAATTTTTAGCACTTTAAGATGGCGTAAAAATGATTTTTGGGCTGTAACATTTTCGGAAGTTATTAAGGAAAAACAACAAAATTTCGCTTCATTTTTAATTAATTAAAATTTCAAAAAAGCGGCTCAGAGATGCACATTCCCACCCTACAAAGAATGTTCGTGCCGAATTTCGTATCTCACACACATACACACACACATACATACACACACATACATACACACATACATACACACACATACATACACACACATACATACACACACATACACGCACACACACATATACTTACACATACATACACATACACGCACGCACACACATACATACACGCACACGCACACACACATTCTCCTTTGTTATTAATAAAGATTTGTCTTCGTAGATATCTCTTTCATACTCACCTTCGTGCTCCACACTTTCAGTCATACACACACACTTTCATTCCACATTATATTAACTATAAACAATTAAGGAGATAAATATAAAAGGAGGAAAGAAAAAATGCAATTAAAAATCAACTACCATTGTCTTCTATTAAAAGCTGCACCTAAGTGTGTGGAGTTTGCTGTGCAAAAGTGAACAAAACAGCTTTCTATTGATCAATAGATTGCTTAGAATTCAGCCATGAATTTTGAAACATGTAGCACCAGAATTTTTACTTTCTCGCATACGAAGAGAAGAATTGGTAATCATCGAAAAATTGGAGCTCATGATTTTTATGAATCCCCATGTTTTAGAGCATCACAAAATCCCAAAAAATATTTAATGTATGAAATTTTGAACCCAGTTGATGAAAGGCAGAGGTCGGCAAGGCATGCATATGGCTCTTTTACTGAATAATTGCAGCACTTTATTAGTAAATAATATGCGTATAACGTATCTATGTATTTAAAATAATATGGTAAAACCTTCAGACAGCTCGGTAGCCACTCGACGGATTTAGATAACTTTTAATTTGATATGAAAGCTTATGACGTCTAGATATGTCATCAAGGGTCATTTGCCCCCCCCGCCCCATTTTCGAACGAAATCGAAAAAAACATTTCTCCACCATACATTCTCTATAGGGAAAAACGTTTAGACAGTTCGCCTGCAGAGGTGACAATACCTGACTGAAGACCAGACGGGACCACAGGGTTCTTAAAACATTGATCGACAATGTCGCCTACGTGACGGGAACTGGACAATGGAAAGTAATGAAGCGTGGATTTGATGGATGAGGGGCAACATTTGCCTTTGTAGGAAGAGAGCTAACGAGAGAGAAATGATGGTGGGAATTTTTGAATGTGGTAGAAGGGAATGCCACCTTACTAATGAGGAGACTCTCATCGTTACATAAAACGGGGATTTGGGTTATCTGAGGGGAGTTGGACTTCAGCTACCCTGGACAGAGAGTTAGATTTTTCTTCGGATCGAGACTCGCAGTGCTCCCGTCAGGGATTGCGATTTCTGGTATATTTACGGATAGACCAGATCCTCGGGCTCATCTCGTAGGAGTTTACATAGAACTCCGGAACTTTATTAAATTTTCCAGCGGAGTGTAGGTTGGTTTCGCAAAAATTAACTAATTACATCCAATTACTCGACCAGAGTTACAGTTCCTCCCTTCGAGGTCATTTTTATTGATTATTTGTAAATATAAGTATTCTAATCTAGAAAATGCATATTGCAGATGTATGTAAATAGAATCTAGCTGTAATAAAATTCGGAAAGGCTACAAACTGTCTGCATTCGCCTCGAATTTGCTGAGCCACAAACGGCAGCCAAACATCGGCCGTGACGCTACAAGGCAAAGCAGAAGTCACATCATTTTAACAAAAAAAATGAGGTTCAATTTCCAAAAATGCACATTTTTATCATTCAAGTTGCTGACTTGCATCTCCGCAGGTACTACTTTGAAAACTATAATTCCAAAAATGGGTCTTTACAAAAAAAGAAAAAAAAATATTGATCCCTGATCTTGAAACATAGCTGAAACTCATAAACTCCTAATCAATTATCTTTAATATTCTGCGAAGTTAAATACAAAATGTGCCATATTTTGAAAGTATACGAAAAACCCGAGAGAAGAACACTTCCACTGATGTTTTCTAACGCGTTATGCTAATAACAGCTGCATCTCAAACTGTATACCCAGATAAGGATACTGTTCATTCTCAGTTATCCTCTGCGCTTTTTCTCATGCGTCAGACGCAGTTGATTTCACCAAAACTGGGGTGAAATGAAAAATCGAGGAGAAAATTCTTACATTTTACTTAGCAGTATATAGAAACATTTTATTTTCATTTATTGATTTGCTGTAAAGACTAACTAAAAAATAAAATATTCCTAATAGGACGAAGGTCATTAGGAATATTTAGGAAGAGCGCTTATCTTACTCTTTGCCTGTCACCTCTTTCCGTAGTAAATTCGTCCAAAAGTGCTAGTCTCGGGTTTTTGAAATGAACAGTAGAAGTTGTTTCTTTATTGTATGACTGTGTCTAAATAATACATAATAGGTAATTTAAATACATGCTGATTGTTCTTTCTTTTTATAGAACTTAAATCGCCATTTGTTAAAACTGTTATAAAGCATTTTGAATTAGAAAATGTTCCAGAAATTAAATCACGATTTAATTTAAATAAATACCTATGTTCTTTTTACATAATGTAAATTTGCGTTAGTTAAATGTTTAGAATGCGTTTTAAAATTTAGGTATGGTTTTAGAAAAGAAAGCACGAAGTATTGTTTCAGTGCTGCTGAAGAATAAAATTTATCTTTGCATTGTGTTTCTATATTAGATTATAACTGACTGTGAGTCATATCTCAAATGTAGATTCGAAGCAGTTAATCAGTGACTTGAGATATATTTGTATACGTAACTAGCTGATATACCCTGCGTTGCTTGGGATAAAAATACTTTCAGGTCGAATGTTTTTAATGTAAAAAATGCTTTTATACAAAATCCTTTTATCGTCTGAAATGTTTTTTTTAACTGAAATGAGAATGTCAATTGAACAAAATGATTTTTAAAAACTGCTGTAAGCTAATTTTCTACATAGGGAATATATTGTTTAGTCCTCTAGGTTCGACAGCAGAAGAGCTTGAACTGCATATGCGCAGTGGAACCATAGTTTTAATCAATAATAAATTAACTATTTGATGAATTGTCATTAAACCTTCACTAAAATCTTCTTTAAACTTCACAGTATTCGTGGTCAAAATTTAAAGAAAATTTATTCAGTAGTTTAGCTTTCTATAGCGTATGAAAAAACTACGTTTTAAATTTTATTTACGTAGATTAGACGTTGAGAGAGAGAGACTCCATTTATCAAACTTTAGCAAATCTAAATTGTTGTAAATTTTTCACTCTTAACTATCTAACTGCTCATCCCGCAATTTTCGCGGGTAGGAAGAAAGTAAATTTTCTGCTTCAGCCTGTGATTTTCGCAAGCTAATCTGTTCACTAAGTACTAGCAAAATATTCAATCATATTACACTAATAAAGCTTGGCATATAAATAATAATTAGCTTGGATCAACGGTATTTGAATATATTTGCAAACGTTGCATCTGAATAGTGATTTAATATAATCAAGCAGTCTGAGGGTTAATTTGATGAAAATTAGTGTGTGCGTGTTGTGGAAGAAAAGTTCGAGGTTTTTAATCAAAGTGATTTATTGCACATATTAAAGGAACTGTAACCATAACTTCAGTTTAAGAAAATGAGAACTGAAAACAATCAGCTGTCTAACGATCAAACTATATTCTCGAATCATATCTCTCTTAATGCCTGATCTCAGGAATTACAAAACTCGTAGGGCTTAAGTATACGTGCGTATCCGACGTCACAACCAATGAAAAGATTTTTACATATATTAGGACGTAGGACCCGGACTATACAAAAGGAAAAACAATTCGCATGGAAACATACATTAATTTTCCAACAAACTTTATGGCTCTTGTGCCAAAAAAAATCAAATAAACTCAAACTCCACAAAATATAGGGTTACCATTATTCTTTTAGTTGAAATCCTGACACATCGGAGGGGGGGGGGTCTTGGAAGTGGGGTCAAAATATGGTATAAAATTCTAATTGCTGCCTAGGACCCTCTTTTATAACACCACTGGGTGTGAGGAAGTGGTAAAAACAATTTAAGACATCAGAATGCAGCGAATATACAATTTCTATTAATATTTGGACAATTCGAAATTATAGTAATGAAAAACAGAATTAAAACAAAACCGCCAAAGCTTTTAATTTTCAGTTTGAACTGGTGCTCTTATTTAGGATAGAATTCCTAACATGTTAACAAAATTTTGAATATTTTCTTATCAAGTACGGAAGGTAGCATATCAGTGGAAGAAATGAAATTCTTAGAAGAAATTTATGAAATTTATTCGCATGAGTTTGAGCGCCCATGATTCAAATATAGCTAAATAAATGAGAGATTGCATATGTTATGAAGACATTATGATCTTGAATTACTAAACTTCAACACATAAATTACGCAGAGTGAGTCATCACTGCGTAATACACGGCGATTCACCAGGGAAAGTGGCATCTAATCCAAAAATAATTGGAATAACCACAGGAAGTTCTATAGTATTAACGGGGCAGAAATTTGCTAAATTAATATATAAATAGGGTTAGCATAATTTTTTAGTTGAAATCCGGACACACCGGTGGGGAGAGGCTTGAAGGGTCTTGGAGGTGGGGACAAAATATAGTATAAAATTCTAAATTCTGCCTACGACCCTCTTTCATAACACTGAGTGTGAGGAAATGCAAAAAAAATTTAGACGTCAGAATGCAAAGAAGATACAATTTTTATGAATGTTTGGGCAATTCAAAATTATAGTAATTAAATACAGAATTTAAAAAAAAACTGCCAAAGTTTTTAATTTTCAGTTTGAATTGAGGCCTGGGTAAGTGGGCTCATTCACTTTCTCATCAACAATGGATGTAAACAGTGTAAACAATGAATATTCTTTCATTGGCAGAATAAAGTCAGCTTTTTCGTATGCGTCAGATTTTCTCAATTACAATCAAATTCCTCTCCCACCTCATTCACTGGCGTAAATCCGGACGCTAGTCCGGACGTGAGCTTGAAATCCGGACGTATGGTAACCTTAGCAAAATATCGATTGAATCAGCGCAGTGTAAGGGGAATAAAACAGATGCGGAACATAAGTGTAAGCGAGTCTCGTACAATTCCAGAACATAATGTTCTTATTTTTGATGTCAAAAAGTTGGTTAGTTGATTTAGTGACAATATATCTACCTTTAGCTTAGTTGGCACATTTATTCTTATTACTAAGAAATATATCATGTTTTTTTCGAGCAGATGAAGGATATTTTTACGACTAAACATAAAATTGAATGCGTCTAGCATCTTCCTTTGTTGCACTTCAAGTAAATTTATATCCGATTTTTCTTTATGGTTTGTAGTCATTCACTTACAAGAGATAAAAGGTCTTCCCTTCCATTAATATGAAAATACATACAGAATGATGATGATTTAGTATCTCAACCACGTTGAAATATCCTATAAACTGAAATAATGGCTAATTTTCAAGGAAAGCAAGCTTGATAATTGGAAAAATGTTGTTTTATATAGTTGGCAAAGAATATAAAAAAGACAAATTTGAAATGTGATGAATGACATCAGATTACTATTTCGGTTTTTTCCATATAAGTATGTTTTCGGTATCAGAGAGCATTTTAAAGGAAAAAATAATTACCAGAATTGCAATATGAACGCCAGGTACCGAGATTACCATCTTATTTTTTTAGCCTTTATTTGGCTTACTAACAGATAATATCTAACTGAATATGAAAATTAGTATACACTGCAGCTCGATTTATCTGAATTGAATATGGAAAATTATTACACATGGTTACTTTTTTTATGTTTATTAATTGGAAGTGCTGCTGTGCTTCACTGATATTTATAATCTTGGCTTCTGCATATATTGAGACTCAGTGATTTCCGTACTTAGATATTTATTGTATTTTTTATTGATATTTATTGTATTTTTATTGATATTTAGTGTATTTTTATCGATATTTAATGTATTTTTATTGATATTTATTGTATTTTTACTAGATTTTAAGTTAGGATTCTCTTTGAAGATATTCAGATAAACTTTTATTTCCACAGTATATTTATAAATTTTTAAGATACGGATTATTTTAATTGTATACGAAGAGAACAATTTCTAGTTAAACCCTTCCCGCCTAATATAATTGTATAATTATACAATTGTATAATTATATCTCCCCTGTATAATTCTACTGTCCCACTAACTGGATAAGAGAGGATGTTATCTTCTTCTCTCAACATGGACCTTTCCCCGCCTACCTCAAAAGGTTTCACCTGTCTGACAGCGATTATTGCAGTTGTGGTGGAATTGGCACGGCACTTCACTATGCCACGGAGTGTATTTAAACAGTGTCTCCAGGCAGAAAAGTCGTAGGATTATCAAATTCATTAGCGAAAACAAAGATCTTTTTCGGCCTCCCTAGCCTTCAACTTCCCAGCGAGCTGAACTAAGTAGCTCAATCACTGGACATTCCCCCTTCAAATAAAAGAAAGGTATTTCAACATCTAAAGAAAAGAAGACTGTTACGAACTAATAGTGTAAAAGTGAAAATGCCTGTGCTGTACATAGTGTATATATTTCCTTCTTTTTGTTTATTTTGTTTTTCTTTTTCTTAAATAAAATTCCCGTGTCTTGCCCATCAAACCGTTCAGTGACCGGTCTGGTCACACGTTTTTTCTTAAAAGTTCTATAATGTCTGTATTCTAAATGTCAAACTAACTTTTACTTAGAAATATGGATGTTTTACCTGCAAGTATGGCTTAATAATATCATGATGATAATTTTTAAATTTCAGTTATATTTAAAATTATATAATAGCCTTATTGAAACTTAAATAACATATTCAACAAACTTTAGAAATATATGACTTTATTTCTCAAGTCCATTAAAACGTTTTTTTTTCTTCACCACCTCAGTCTTAGATGCTACGGGCAGTTGCCCGGTTTTCCCAGGCAGAAGCTGTTTTTTTGTTTAAAATGATAGTGTGTCAAGGATATTTTACTAAATAGGATTAATAGTACCGTAGAAATGCATAAAATAATTTTTGCAACCTTATATGTGTGCCACCAGCCGAGTACCTGTAGATGCCGCTGCCATCGCCAGTGACGTCAGACCATCAAGCTGCCCACAAAGGAAAATGAGTTAAGGCGTTCTTTTTGTTTTAAAATGCCATTTCTATAACTGGAATTATCGAGCATATCAGACACCTCTGTATATAATATATGCTGCATATTTATTGATATGTACAGTATTTCTGTTACAGAGATGACATTTTAAAACAACAAGAACGTCTTAACTCATTTTCCTTTTCTTTTTACTTGGTCACTTTTAACAGCAAGTATTATGGTCAATAATATTATTTACTTACAAGAACTTATTATTATTTTATGATTTAGTTTATAAAGATTCTTAATAGATACATTCCGAAAAATTCATGCTAGGGCTTCTTTTTTCGGTTAAGACTTATTTTCAAAGCAATATTGTAAATTTGAAAATGTTCCACAAAAAAGAAAGTTTCAATTTTAAACGAAATCCAAGTATCTTAAGGAGTTCTTTTTATTATCCTAAAAGTCACTCGCTTTTTTTCTCTCTCTTGGCGCCTGATTTCATGTCTTCTCGTTTTGTATGGTTTTTCCCCACCGAACTCACGAACATACCGTAAAATCGGGATGTGCTGTATTAGAATCGCATTAGTATTTCAAAATTCAGCAATTTATGCATTTGAAATTAGATGTATAACCAATCCACATACTCATAACAGCTAACAATTGGAAACAATGCAATCTTTACTCAAACCTTTAAAAATATATATACCACCGATTTGTATTCTCGCTGAATTCTGAATCCACCTTTCTGAGTGGAATCCAGCTGTTCGTTCAGAATGTAGACATAACAAGTAAAAGAGGAAAAAAAATGTGAAACAACGTCTTCGAAAGTGAAAACAATAGGTTAAATTATTCCTCGCGATGTTCATTTTTATGACCTCATACAATACTCATTCCTTTCTTTTAACGTTAGTGAATCCTCTACCAACTAAGAATGTAAGTCTCTGAACGAATTATTACTTTTCAGTTTTGTTTCAGATTCTTGGCAGATATTAATGAAGGTAACGGTTGAACAAGATTTTCATTACTGCTTCGATGCTCTTTGCTGTTCTGATATAAAAGAACAGCGAATGCTTTTAACGTTGCCATTCAGAATAAGTTAAAAGAGGATACACTGATTTTAATTGGCGTGGTTTTAATTAGAGTTATAAATCAACCTTGAAGTACGATTTTTAAAGAACCGTTGCGCTTCGTGTTCTTATTCAAATGTTAAATTCTTGCTTTGATAAGATTCGTATATTCTTCGATTCTTAATCTTAATCAAAGTGATAAATTAACTTTGAAAGTTGATAATTAAAAGAAGATTGTAGTGCTTTGTATTTTTTTAAATGTAGATTTCGAATTGAAAAGATTCAGTATTGAGAATTATGAACTATGACTTAAAATTATAAAGATGATTATTTTCTTTTCATTAGTTTATTCTGTAATAAGTTAGGTTGTTAATTTGTAACGTTTAAAAAGGTTTATTTGCATATCTGATCAAATTATAAAGAATATTCAAATGATCATTTTGTTTCGAGAAGCTCAATTATATTTATCTTTCATGCATAGAAAATTAAATGCGATTCATTGAGTTGTTTTAGATTGAATTGAACAGATGGGATTATTATTTTAATTTTATTTTGAAGATGGAATTAAACTCTTGTATTTGCTTAGCAACACTAACAATTGGTTAACATGTGAAAAGAAAAATTTTCTATCAACAGGTGATTGTTTTTCAAGTCGGTTATGTTGTCATAACTAACAACTAATTTTGGCATTTTATATGTTATTTAAGAATGTTAAAGCATTTAAAGTCTTTTTCATAGCAGTACTGCTATCTGTTCTCATGTGAAGGTATTTATTTTTGTTTAAAAATTGGGAATTAGTAGATATTTCCTTGACAATTTAAGTTATAGAGTATGTAGAGTATTTGCTGAAATAGATTCAAACATTTTACATATTTTTTCAAAACAAGTTTAAATGTAATTTTTCACAATTTGTGTTTTCATTAGAAACCAAATTTTCGAATAATTTCCATATGATAATAATTGACTGAACGGATGATTTCCAAATATTCGAAGCCAATTACAAAAAAGAACTAGTTTCCGATATTTTGAAATATGGATTTCTATATAAAAATAAGATGGACCAAACATATCTTATGTTTAAAGTTTAATATCTGCTGCATTAAATGAATATTTCCCTACTGATAACATCTTTTTTTAGTTTGATAAATTATTTCTCTAACTTTTGAGGTCATGTTCCGAAATTCAGCACGATATTCTGGTTCTTTGACTCTTATAAAATATAGTCTGTTTCATTTTCACTTTTAAAATCACTACTTAGTAATTTTAAAATTCGGTAGTCGTTTCTCTAATTTTTACTTTCTCGTATACGAAGTATACAAAATGAAAGTATTGTAATCGTGAAAAAATTCGAACTCGAGATTTTGACAAATCTCCATCATTTTAGACCTCCCCGAGTCCGCTAAATATAAAAAAACTGTAGAAAAGATAAATCTAAAAGAATGAGTATGTCTGAAAATGCGGTTTATTTCGGAGTTTATTAAAAACAATAAACCAACTACTATATGTCTTTTTTGACAAAACTTGATGAAAATAAACTCGAACTAACTGAATGTATAACAGAAAAATTATTGATTTCAATGATTTAAAAACTATTCAAAATTGAAGATAAAAAACAAAAATCTCGCAAAATTTCTATTAAATATATTTTGCTCAAATTATTAAAATAAAAGACAACAAGAAACCTTAAAATTAAAAAAGGAAAGTTTAAAGTCTTATTCTCTGTTTTTACTTGAAACCTTTGTTTTTAGCTTTACCTCTTATCTGGCCGAGGGATACTAATTATCCATGAAAAACTAGTTTTTTCTCTCTTAAACTACAATCTAGATACAATTTCGCATTAACAAAACACACCGGGTACAAAAGGCTTCCTTGCAATGTTGTAAATATTGAATAAATCTCTGAAATTTCCAAAAAATTTATTTTCAAGGAGAGATATTTGGAAGTATGATGAAATAACCATGCTGAGCATATTTATGTTAACCATGCAGTTTTTACTTTCTTTTATACGAAGTATACAAAGAGAATGTAGTGTAATTAGAAAAAAATTTCGACCAGAGATGAACCTTCACGTTTTAGACGCCCCAGAATCCGAAAAACACATTTTTTGGAAATTTTGTATGTCTATTTCAGAGGTGTGAAACTCGCGGCCAGCAAGGAATAGAAGATGTGTCACCAAGTTAAAGCAGTCAAATTAAATCGAGTACCATTGGGAAAAACTATTGAGAAATGAAGATTTAACGCACTTTCTGATATGCAACATGAACTAATCAACTTTAAGGGAAACTACATCGTATCAAAAATACGCAAAAAGTCTTTGAACTGAATTTGAATCAAGATTTGCGAATTTTAAATCCTTAGAAGGAAAGTTTTCTTTGTTTCAATTCAATAGATATCGCATCAATATCTAATCAACCCGAATGGAAGTAATCGTGATAGAATGTTGTTACGATTAGAAAACAAAATTCTCTGAAGTTAAGATGCCTGAATTTTACAAATATTTGCCAACCTGAACTGAAAACACTCGAAAATCGGCTCCAAAGACGATTGATTGATTGTTAATCATAACTTGGTATTTATACCCTTTCCGAGAGAATGTGACATCGCATAGATTTCTCTCGAAGGTTCTCCATAATACCGTCTTTGGTAGAGATAGGACAATAACTCTGGCATTTGCTAGAATTGGACAATAATGACAATGAAGCTTAAAGAAATCCCAACATATGATTCCAGAAACCCGAGGAACATAAGAAGACCAAGAAGAGTGATTAACGACTAATCTTCCTGTTATGCATAATACGATTTTCATGGTTCCCTTAACTAAGTAATTTTAAGTTTCAAATTGTGATAGACATTTAACCCACCCACGTTCTTTCAGTAGCCTTGCATCTGCTCTGTTCGTTGTCTGCATAAAAGTCCCTAATGGAGTCAAGTAACTGTTTGTGTCATGTAATATCCAATTGCACATTGTTGGTATCAAATTCACTCTCCTATTCCTTATTCAAAACATACATTTGATTTCATCATTAAAATGTCTTTGCACATTTTACGTCCAGCAGCATGTTAGTTTTCTTAAAACATACTGATAAAAAGAATTAAACATAGTATTAAATATTACTATACTACCTTAGCTTTCAACACCGGAAGAAAACAAGCAAATAAATATTTATTTGTTTAAATAATGAAAACAATTTGAATTTCATTATAACATGAATAGTATTGTTGCAAATTATGTCTAAATATATTTTTAAAAATTTATTAAAATCAGAAAAAAATCGATTGACAATTTAACTGATATCATTAAAAAGATATTTTTTGAATTTTTAGATGATGCAAAAATTATTATTGTGCTGTAATATTTTCGGAAGTTATCACGGAAAAACGCCAAAATTTCGCTTAATTTTTAATTTATTAAAATTCTAATTAAAAAGGAAAAAATAGCTACGAGATGCATATTCCCACTCACCAAAGTGTGACTGTACTAAATTTGGTAGCGCCTGTTGAGTGCCATCACACACACTTTCTTCCTTGTTATTAGTAGGGGTTAGTAAATATATCTTATGTAAATTAACATGGTTCTTCAAAGTTTATTACGTAACTGTATTTTCAACGTCAGCTTGTTTTCTAAGAAATCTGGTTACTTCGTTTCAATTTGATTACACGTATCTGCAGTTGCCTGGCATGATTTGTAACTTTCTAAACTGTGATTACTATTTCTGTAGATTTATATTCACACCTTCCAACATTTATTTTCCCATTGTTATCTCAAAAGAAAGAACACGAAATATTGAATGCAAATTATAAAATATGTGAAAATATTTCAAATAATTACTTTAAAATGACAACGAAATTGTCTCATTTTTATTTGACTGACTGAATGGTTCACAAATGACCTCATCTAAACCATAAACACAAACTCAACATGAATTCACTTGGCTTCCAGATATTATTTTGTCCAATAGTATAGAATATATATATCGAAAAATACCCAACCATGTTGATCCATGCAGATCTTGAACAATTGAATCTTTATCTTGTTCAATTTAAAATTTCTGTCTTGAAGCAGATCTCCATCTTGAAATATTCAGATCATATTGAACTATTCAGTGCAGATTTCTATACGGAACTATTCAGGTGAAATTGTAATATTCATTTCAAAAAGACCCTTTAGATTGGATCGATTGAAATTTGTTAAAAGTCATGTCGTAGACATCTATTACAATGGGTTCAGTTCAGTTGATGTTATGTTCAATGACAAACGTCATTGAGCATGCCATATAACTTCTGATTGAACGTTGTCTTACTCTGTGTTGTGATGTCACGTCCTTATTCTTCCTGCCAAATGCGCATTGAGCTCCAAAATTAAATTGGAGAGGCCTACCTGATGTTTGTGACATAAGCTCAAATAAACTTTGTCCGTATTTTGCCTGATAATTTAGCTTTATTATTAGCTTTAAAGGTTGTAAAGATTGTGATAAATTTGTACTTTTTGTAAAATAATTGTTACTATAACATGATTTCAATATTTCATTTCAAAATATTAATACCGTATATAAACTTTAGAACATTATGATTATGCGTAAGTGTGCTTTTACATTGAGGTTATGTCATAAAAAAAAACTTGAATGTATAAATGTCTAACAGATTATGCATACAAGGTCTGCAATGAAATTTCACACAGGAATGAATGAATATTTTGTAAAAATGCATCAAACTGGAAAATTTATGATTTATCAACTTATTCATCTGAAGAACGCGTCGAATCCATTTTGAGATTTAATTCCTTAAATCAAGTGTGTCCAATTTTGTTCGTATTTCGCAGAAGTAAAAGACTAAATTGGG
>BGPR01000356.1:637942-710611 GCA_013235015.1 Araneus ventricosus
AATTCACTTGGCTTCCAGATATTATTTTGTCCAATAGTATAGAATATATATATCGAAAAATACCCAACCATGTTGATCCATGCAGATCTTGAACAATTGAATCTTTATCTTGTTCAATTTAAAATTTCTGTCTTGAAGCAGATCTCCATCTTGAAATATTCAGATCATATTGAACTATTCAGTGCAGATTTCTATACGGAACTATTCAGGTGAAATTGTAATATTCATTTCAAAAAGACCCTTTAGATTGGATCGATTGAAATTTGTTAAAAGTCATGTCGTAGACATCTATTACAATGGGTTCAGTTCAGTTGATGTTATGTTCAATGACAAACGTCATTGAGCATGCCATATAACTTCTGATTGAACGTTGTCTTACTCTGTGTTGTGATGTCACGTCCTTATTCTTCCTGCCAAATGCGCATTGAGCTCCAAAATTAAATTGGAGAGGCCTACCTGATGTTTGTGACATAAGCTCAAATAAACTTTGTCCGTATTTTGCCTGATAATTTAGCTTTATTATTAGCTTTAAAGGTTGTAAAGATTGTGATAAATTTGTACTTTTTGTAAAATAATTGTTACTATAACATGATTTCAATATTTCATTTCAAAATATTAATACCGTATATAAACTTTAGAACATTATGATTATGCGTAAGTGTGCTTTTACATTGAGGTTATGTCATAAAAAAAAACTTGAATGTATAAATGTCTAACAGATTATGCATACAAGGTCTGCAATGAAATTTCACACAGGAATGAATGAATATTTTGTAAAAATGCATCAAACTGGAAAATTTATGATTTATCAACTTATTCATCTGAAGAACGCGTCGAATCCATTTTGAGATTTAATTCCTTAAATCAAGTGTGTCCAATTTTGTTCGTATTTCGCAGAAGTAAAAGACTAAATTGGGTACAAATAGTTGCTTTTGATATTGTAAATCGATATATTTTCGATGATCTTTAACCCAACATTACACTATTCTTTGTTTTTAAACAACACTTAAGCTATTCTAAATAAATAAGTACAAAGAATAATAGAAAAATATTTAAAAACGAATTTTAGACGAATTATTAAAATTACATAATTTAAAACTGAAGTGATTCATTTCAAATTATTTTGTTAAAAATCTTCCTTCTTCACAAAAGTATTTAATAAGTGAACTGTTTATTTTATTAATTTATTCAAAATTAATTTTTTTAAAAAGGCAAAAATGTAAGTGATATAAATATGCATTCCTGAGCAGTGTAGGATTAAAATTATCAGACAGCTGTGCATGATTATTGAAACTTCAAAACCGTTTTAATCTTTCCTCAAAATTTATTCTGTCTCCTGATAACGAGATGCTAGCGTATTTCAGCTGTTCTTGTGTTTACATAGAAGTCATTTGTCTTTTATTTTTAACTTGGTATGCTTCAGTTTTTTTTTTTTTTTTTTGTAAATAAAACAATGCAATAAAGAGTAAATCATAAACAATTTATTAGACATAATACCTTTTAAAATCACAAAACAGTATATGCTTTATTATGATGGCAGTAAATGATTATAAATAATTTTGATACTTGGCTCAGCTGAAATTCTTGCCTTATCTGCTCCGATTCTTTGGATAACAAATTTTCTTTAGAAAGCTGATTTTGTGTGCTTCACTTTTAACAGCACTGCTAATTCTTCTGTTAACATCTGAAATAAAAGATTTCATTTTTGTCATTTACTTCCGATCAATATTGCTGTTTGAACATTCTCAATCTCTTAAAACATATATTCATTGAATCTCGGCTTCTAAAATGTTTTATTCTTAAACAAATTTTTAGACGATACAATTTATATAAAAGCGATATAATTTATATAAAAGATACAGCATAATGAATGGTTACGAGTTTTTCAATTCACAAAATTTAGTAAACTATTATTTATTTAAGTAGACAAACTTTTTTCCGATTTAAAAGTTACAAGATTCTTTTCTCTCTTTGCGTCTTTATCGTACAATCCAGTATTTTGATTAAAGGCAGACGATAATTGATTTGCTTAATTTCGTTTCTTTCGTAATCATAAGTAGACTAAAGAATGAAAAATTAATGACAATTGACAAAAATATGATAAAAATGCAATTTATTGAATCAGGCAATGTACTTTTAATTTAGCTATTATTACCTTCTATAATTGATGATTATAACTTGGTATGATGAATTAAATGTGAATTTCAAAACCTTGAAACCAATATAATCTTACATTTTTAAACAGAAACTACTATCATTTACAGTATTTTTTCTGTTATTTTACACCATTTGAAGTACTTTTTTGTGAACCTGTTCAAAGACACCGAAACTCATTTTTTTCATTCATATTGACCATTCAACAAAAAAAGATCCAGTTACTTACTATCCCGCATCCCAAAATTAAGATACAAACCTTGATTCAACCATAAAAAAACCAGGATGCATTGTATGCACAAGGTGAAAAATCACAAAAAAATATGCAAAGAGTGATTGTTTTTACCTCAGAAAACAGTTCCTTGTGTTAATGT
The DNA here is from genome assembly GCA_013235015.1 of Araneus ventricosus. Classification (NCBI taxonomy): domain Eukaryota; kingdom Metazoa; phylum Arthropoda; class Arachnida; order Araneae; family Araneidae; genus Araneus; species Araneus ventricosus. The sequence goes on from BGPR01000356.1 coordinate 640,471, forward strand.
CCCCGAATATGAGACAGTCCAACAATAACTTCAGACAATTTTCTGGTCTTTATTGTTGTTTGTGTCTCATTTTGTTGGTGGGGGCAGACAACATAAGTTAAATCAAAGATATCGCTGTTTTTTCCCTATGCGACTCGTTGTTCAAAAGAAAGGCTGTCAAATTTAGCATAAAGTGAGTGCTGATGTAAAATATATGTCCATGTTTCCGAATTTAACTTCAGTTTTTATTCTTTTTGAAATTTTTTGAAATATCTCGACATCGTGGTGGCCTTCAAATTTTATGTCATTGTTAAGAATTTTTTAAAATTAAAAGTGGGAGCTTTTTCTGAAATGATTCAGTCAACTCAGCTGAAGTAAATGGGATTACGAAATGAAATTGTCGACTGAAAAATAAAAATGAAATATGTCCAAAAAAATCTTTCTTTTATTAAAAGTCCTGCTTATATGAAAAAGAAGGTACCACTTTTCGCAATAAAACTTTTTATTTTTAGGAATTTTACTAATTCTTAATGAAACTGTAATTTCCCAACTTTTGTTACTTATTTTAAACAGCAAAAAAAAAAAAAAAAATCTGTCCATTTAAAATAGTCCCATAAAGTCCTTTAGAAGTGGTCGAGTTTAAAATGGCGCCTTAAAACGTCCTTTCCATTATTTTTTCTGTTACAGAAACGGCTCTTGTTTTTTGCAAATATCCACTTTCGTTTGTCTTAACTTGTTGCTTTCTTTAAGTTTAAATATTATTTTTTTACTGTGAAACATTGTTGTGCTTTTTAAATTTGTAAATTATTTTCACTTCTTCTGTGAACGTAAATTTAAGACAGCCTTGAATGACATGTTCATGAACCAAATCTGTAAAAACTAAAATGCATTTCGCTTTCTCGAAGTTTTCGGTTTTTTCATGAAGTTTCTGCGATTTAATTGCGGCGTACAAATGAGGTGAAAAGTCTACTCGTTGCAAGTCTTGACTCAGTTTTTAGCTATCAGATAAAAATTGTAAATATGTGTGTCAATGACACGAACAATTACATCTATGACATCAAAATTGAAGCAATTTTTAATCTCCCGCTCGATTAAATACATTTAAAAAGTTTTGATTATTAAAGCTAGGGTATAAAACTTACATTTTTTATACACTGAATGAAAGGTAGGTTTTTATTTTTTATTTCAATAAGCAATATTTAGGCATAATAGACATGTTTTTAATTTATTATAATAATTATATGCAATTTTATAAAACTCATTATCGTTTATGATTTGTTGTCCGTTTGGCATTAGTGTAATTCTTTTAAGTTGTTAGCAAAAATATTTCACATTCATTTTTACAAAGATGAAATTCAAAGAGGTTATTATGATAATTTTATTGTGTTTGACAAGAAGTAGAGCTTCGAGATGAAGCAAAAATACGAGTGTAAAATTTGGAAGAATAATCGGAAAGAATGGTCGCAAATTTTATTGGACAATTTTCTTCAAAACTCAGTTTGTTCACTTTAGGATTTGCTCATTACTTTCACTTTTAGTTAAGTTAGCTTAATATCCCATAATGAAGTTGCTTGGAGACTGCACTATATGGTCAAAAGTATCCGGACACTTTCGGATTTTCACATTTTTTAAAATATCTCTGGAAAGGCTAAGCAACTGACCTTGAACTTCGACCATGTAAAGAATAGATTCTAACTCACGTTTTACAGTGAAGATTCGATCATGATGGCATTTAGGGGACCGACCAGAAATTGATGAAGAAGGAAAAAATCTGGATTCAGCCCGTTCCACAGACAGCTGATAATGATTTACAAATTTCATAAGTGGTGTTGCTTAATATGCACATTGCTTACAAACATTTTCGTAAAAATAGCAAGTATATTCTGGAAGATATAAAGGTTTTCTTAAAAAACACCAAATTTTTCCGCATATTTTTTGTTTATAACATGCAGAGTTTTCCATCAAATTTTACGAAATGTACAGAAAAAGTGACAATACATTAGAGAAGCATTGTGTAAAAATTTTAAATAAATACTTTGAATATTAGAGAAAATGTGAGCATTTGTCGTAAATATTTTTTACTGCGCATGTGTGAGACGTATCGTAATTTTTTTGTTATAATTTCAAGTATCCAACTGGTTCGGTCGCTGTAATGACGTCAGGTACGGGGGCATGGGGCGGCGTTCTGTCGTAACTTCAAAGCCAGATATGTAGGGAAACTCGTATAAAAATTCCAGTCGAATACCATTAAGATATAGAATGATATCAGCATTACAGTGGGCAGAATTCCTGTTACCCTCCAAGAGAAACAAAACGATGAGGGGTTTTCCACAAATTGATATTTTTTAAACTTAAATTTTAGAATAATTTTGTAGAATTTAATAAAGGTTGAATATGCTGAATACTCAAGCATACTTACAGGGTGTCCAACAAAGGACTCCCTCATTTTAAAATTAAATAACTCGGCAACGGAGATCGATAGAAGAACGAAACCAGTGATATGCTTAGTCTGAAAGCCGTAAAAATCTGATACAAAAGTTTCAAAATTAGTTATAAATGTTGCCGACAGGTGGCGCTGTACGTTGTAATCACAGTTCAGATTTCCAGAAGAAAGCTATAAACTGTCATTTGCAAGTAATCGTTGCAATCACATCACAATCGATTCAAATTAGGCATTTTTCGTGCTTGCCAAGGACAGTTTATAGATTTCTTATCGGATTCTGAATAGCTATTACAACCTGCAGCGCCACCTGTCGGCAACATTTATAACTAATTTTGAAACTTTTGTATCAGATTTTTACGGCTTTCAGACTAAGCATATCACTGGTTTCGTTCTTCTATCGATCTCCGTTGCCGAGTTATTTAATTTTAAAATGAGGGAGTCCTTTGTTGGACACCCTGTATAAATAACAATTATAATTTAAATTGCAGTTCGAAGATTGCTATCCGAAGATTCAAGTTTAAAAAATATCAATTTGTGGAAAAAACCTTATCATTTTGTTTCTCTTCGAAAAAAGCATAAATTCTGTTAACTGCAATGCCGATTTCTTTCTAAATCTTAATGGTATTCGACTGGAATTTTTATATAATTTCCCTACATATTTGGATTTGAAGTTATGAAAGAAAAATTACGATACGTCTCGCACACGCGGAGTAAAAAATTATTTACTACAAATATTCATATTTTCTCTAATATTTATTTATTTCAAATTTTTACACAATGCTTCTCTAACATATTGTCACTTTTTCTGTAAATTTCGTATAATTTGGTGGAAAACTCTGAAAGTTATAAGCAAAAAACATGCAGAAAAATTTTGGATTTTTTAAGAAAACCTTTATATCTTCCAGAATATACTTGCTATTTTTACCAAAATGCATGTAAACAATGCGCATAGTAAGCAAAACCATAGATGAAATTTGCAAATCATTATCAACTTTCTGTGGAACGGGGTGAGCCCAGATTTTTTTCTTCATCAATTTCTTGTCGGTCCCTTAAATGTCCTCGTGACCTAATTTCCACTGTAAAACGTGAGTCTATTCTTTGCATGGACGAAGTTTAAGGGCAGTTGGCTTAACCTTTCCAGAGAAATTCTAAAAAAATGTGAAAATCTGAAAGTGTCCGGATACTTTTGATCATATAGAGTATTTTTCGACGGATTTAATCAATTCAAAAAATGATTAAACGACAAAAACGATGGCTCTGGTGAAACTCTCCTCTCCAATCCTCAGCTAGAGAACGTTTGACACATCCAGATTTAAAGTGTTTCAGGCCCGCGTGCATTGCGAATCTTCAGTGGTATTGAACCTTGAACCAGCGATCCCCGTTTTACAATATTGCGTTATATTGTTTGAATCACAGTTTGTTCCATAGGTTAAGATTCGATAACATCTTGACAAGTTTTTCCCTTTTGAATTCACGAGATTATAAATTTATATAGTTTTTCATCTAAATTTAAGAATTTTTTTACAAATTAAACTTCGGAATATTTATAAAAAAAAATTACATAAATTAATTTATCTAGATACAAATTTAAATGTTCTCAGTGTGACAATCGATAATATAAATGTCCGGAATTACTCGTACTGTTTGCTGTAAGGAAACCAAATCCTCCTTGAATTTAAATCAAAACATGGAAACTTTTTACATTGTTTTAAATATAAAAGCACAGTAAAAGATTCTCGATCAATTTGTTTAGATATTGTAAACATTGTAAAACAACACTGCAAAATTAATTAGCTTACCTGAATGAATGATCACCACCAGTAGTATTTAGAATATCCAGCATATGGCCAGTAATAGTAAGGATATTTTCCGTAATAAGGCCAGTGATAAGAAGAGTAATATGGCCAGCCATGGTAATACGGATAGTACCAGGATTTGCCACCAGCCAGAACAGCAACGATAAGGGCCAAAAAGATGAGCAAGAACTAAAAATAAAAGAAAAGCATAGAAAATTCATTAATTGCTGGAGAATTGTATATATAGGGGAAAGTGGGGGGTAGCTAAGGTTCGAAGGCTTGCTGGAGCTAAAATATTCGACAGAGAGCAATTCAGATTTTATTAAAATATTCATTGTTTATCGGAGTACAATATATCTTTCCAGAAAAGTCACAGTTTCATTACTTTTTTATCAATGATTTTTCCATAAAAAAAAACTCAAACTACCCGGTTTTACCCCACTAGTTGGATAAAACTAGGTACACATGTTAACGTTATGGGAAATTAGGAAAACTCGATTTTCAGTGGAAAAGTTGCAATAGTTTTTTTTATTATTTTATATGACAATTTAAGAATATTAGTTACAAAATTCACATGTAGAGCAGTTGTCTTCTTCCTCCGCGCCACTGCACCTTTTGTGGACACATCTAAGACATATTTTACATTAAATTAACCATTCTTCTTTATTTAAATTAGAAAAATCATTATTAAAATATAAACTATCAACATCTTATCTGTTTTTATCGTCTTCAGCGGAAGAATCATCAATACCGACTGTTCCGGTCTTACGCCACTTGGAGTCCCCGGTTTTACCCCCAGTGCAGAGGTTTTAAAAACGCAATAGAATAGCGCAATGATTTTCATATAAAAAAAGTTATATGAATCGTTTGATAAGGTATATTGTATATATCTTATTGTTTGATAGGGTATAAATCCTTAGCAAATGTATAATAAGCTGGACTAAAAATGGTTTTTAAAAGTGTAATGATTTTTAAGTAAGTATAGTTTAAAATCAAGCGAATATTAGAGAGTTGACGTCTTAAAACAAATAAACCTTCACAGAAGCAGTGAATTCAACAGCTGCAACACGCCACTATGACTGTTCCTTTTTCTTGACTAGTAGAATGTGATTCAGCATCTGTCCGCTAGAAAGAAGTAATATTGCCAGAATAAAGGGTACCCTGTTTTACCCCACTCTCTCCTACACGAATTTTCTGATTTGTTATTTTAAAATGGCTGAAACTTCGGGCGCACTAGTTCGACTTTCGGTTTCATGCTTTGTCATTAGAGTTCTACAAATTTTCAGCACTCTATTTGAAAATGTTAATGAACATTTATTCTTTTTGAGGACTTGAGTTTACTCTGAAAATACCAAATTTTAAGCTTTTATTTCTGTAACTTCGGATCTAAAATATCTCTTTCTTTTAGCGGAATATCTATCATAAATTACTTTCATATCGCTGCTATATCTTCTATTTGTATCGGAGACGAATGTCATTGTTTATTTTTTTTAACTAATAGGTTGAAGAAAACGACCAGAATTGGCATTCAAAAGAACGCCGAATTCTAAGTTTTGTAAAGATAAAACGAAACTCATTTGAACATCGCGCTCGAAATATAAACCAAATGAATCTGAAGATCGCTTAAATCGTAGGATCACTCACTGTATGGTGTTGCTAATAAACAAAACAGAAAACTCGTCTGTATCAAATATAGCATTTGTTATTAAGTCAACCTAAATTAAATTTTTTTATGCACGTGACTGTAAAGCTTGTTAATTCAAGTACTGCAATTCACTTAATAAGTGTGAAATAAAAACAGTTATTTGATTAAAATTTGAGATTTTAACTGTATATTGCATGCCACCAGTTAACAACAAACAAAAAAGCATAAAATATTCCCAAACTAAAATATTTTTATGACATTGTGCAATATATAAATAGGCTGTATAATATAACAAATAATACAGCACGAAATCTTTTAGCACTTGAGAAAATCTCTCCCAAGTTTTAAAAACTAAAAATATTAATTATCACTTATGCAAAAAAGAAAGAAAAAAGAATAGTAATGATAAATTAGGAAAAAATGTTTATTTAGTAAATTAGAAGTTATATAAGATGAAATTTAAGTTTCCATATATCTTTCAAGAAATTTTTTGAAGTTTATATTGAATATAAAATTGCATTGCTATGTCTTTTATAGCAAATCCAGAGAATCATTCAAAATTTTTGTAATCTGCGAATATTTTTGTGAATGCAAAGCAGTTCTTGTTTACGAAATGAGTACTAAAATTAATTCCTAATTTTCATACTTAAATTAATATCTTACCTATTCCTGTAAAATTAATTCCTAGCTTTAATGTTATCTTTAGTACTTTAGTAATGTTGCTTAAATTCTAGCCAGAGATATTTGATCAAAAGTTCTCTGTAAAAAAAGAGTTGTTTAAATAAGTTTTTGAAGAAAAAAAAGTTGTTTGCGTTTTCTGTAAATAATTAGAAAGCACAATTGATCACTTTTAACAAATAAAATTTGCAGTAGAGTGTATAGGTTCAAAATTCCGTTATGTTTGTAGAATACATTATCTATTTAATACGCGGAAATATTTTTAAGTAAAATTGAAGAAGGTATTGCTATATTTTTTTCAACCAAGGGATAAATCTCTTTTCATGAGAAAAATTATATCTCATATGGATTTTTTCTTATTTAATTTAACTTCTAGAAGTCTTCTAAAGGCGAATTGTTAATAGCCGTATACAGAATTTAAAACCAATAATTTAGTAGTAAGTACTTAGTGGTTACTATATTACATAAAATATGATGCATTCCAATAGCATTACAAAATGAATCAATCAGTTAATGTTACGACTATACTTATTCAAAATATTGGTCAAAAATAATTATAAAACAGAAAGTATATTTTACTAAATATTAAATCATTTTATAATTATCAAGTCACATTTACCAATTTTTATAAAAGATCTTATCGTTAATTTACAATTTCTCAATCTTTCCATAAAACATTTATGTAACAAACAAATATTAATCCACTTCCCACCAAATTATTAATCCGTTTATAAAAATCTTTCACCATAAATCCTCAAACGATAAAAACAGTTTTAAAAAGCAGAAAAAAACTTCAAATGAACAGAAACCATACCACTGAGAATTTCATGACTTGGTATCGGGCAAACTCAATCCACAAATAAAATCCCCAATGGAAAAGCCTAAGCAATGCAAGCTCAGCTAATGATCCAGCTGTTGAAAATATCCCTTTTATATATCACAGAACATTACCTTACTCAACTCGGCACCTCATATCACTTATTTTCTAAAATAACACTAGGAAGAATTAGAAAGAATGAATCAAAAGATTAAAAAAATGGCTGAAAGTTCGTACAAAAGATCAGTTGAAAGAACAGAACAGTCAAATTAAGGAGTTACTGCAATCAGAATCAGAATACCAAGGACGTTCGGGTTTGTATCTGTAAACTTTTACATGGTATGTGAATATGCTGTTCTTTTTCATGGAGGGTATTATTTCGGTTTCTTTTACCGTTTTCCGGTACTCGTTCTTTTTTTCTTTGTTTTGAAAAGCGCGGGAAACAAAAGGTTCGGAAATGCAAAAGAACGCCGGAAAGGTTACAGTTACAGAGAATTGGAATGATGGTCACGTAGTCGGACACTATTACTTTCAGTAGTGTAATGGTTACTTAACTGCTGTAGGCTGGCTTACTTTCTGGTACAAGCATGGAATAAATTAAGTATCAATACATTTTGTCTAACAATGCCAATCATCTATCGAATGTTTAGGAAAAGGTTAATGAAAATAGTACATAGTGACCCTTCATCATAATAAGCATTGTTCTCAATGTTTTGTTTTTCTGATTAGAGCCTTATTCTCATCAAAATATAAACAAATATTCAAAATGCGTTCAAGCCTGGAGAGCAGCGTTTTCAACTCGAAATGATATGTAAAATCAGTGTTCCTATTATTTTTAATGCAACTGTGAAATAATTAAATGCAGAAAACGCAAGTCTCTCACATAAGAAATTTTAGAAAAGTTTTACATTGCTATTTTTAAATTAGAGACAAAAATTCTACAGTTTGTATACATCACCAAATAATTCTTTTGGGATTGCATAGATCCTTGTTACTGTTTCTTTATTTGATTTAAATAATAATGCAGAATGATACTATTTGCAATAAAAAAAGATTTAAATACTTATTAACCAAATCGGAAACCTTTTCTGAGTAACTCAATACCTGAGTACCTAATAAAGAATCTCAATTTAATCAATATTTCATCAAAGGTTTGTTCTAGAGGAATACCAAAACTTATGATATCTAATAGAAACTATTTTTATCTCTTGTTTGAAAAAATTAAATATCTAGTTTTTAATGCTTGATTTATTTTATGCTATATTAAAAAAGCAAAAAAATAAATAAATGGAAATCGTGTTACAATATCTATTATAACCATCAAAATTATGGTTATTATAGATATGATGGATATAGGTTAGGATGGTATTACTGATATGATATGATATGATTTATAATAAATGGTTAATATTATGATGGATATAGGTTTAAAAACTGATTGATAAGATTAAAAAATTAATTAATTAATATAAATTCATAACGAACTGTTTCTCACTAATAGCTCTGAAATGGCTCTTTAAATTTATTGTTGGGTAACTTCATCAACTGATTTGTACTGAACTATACTGAATTTGTACCAAAATTTGTATTTTGATTTTTGTACCTAATACATTCATAAACATCGAATTTTGAAAAAAAATTAATGAAAGAATTTTTAGAACAATTTTTAAAAAAAATATTATAGATCTTATAAATTATTTTCATTAATTTTTTAAATATTAATGATTGGTTGTATGTCTAGCTTGACTCGCATATTCTTAACAAAGAGACAATACTTATAATTATAATATTATATGACATAATAATATACTAATTAAAATATTATATGACATAAGTAGAAAATTATAATATCTATTTCTTGCAACATGTAAAGGATATATTAGGTTATTCATAAACTAATTATTATCTTTTAATAATGGCAAATTTTGCGAAAAAATTTAAAATGAATTACTTTCATATGTTTTACAGTTAAAATAATTAAAGAATCTTGTTGAATAAATAGAAAGGAGTAAGGGATTAATTTATTGAAATAATTTTGTACGCACTATATATATAATAATAATTGCAATTAGTGATGCATTTGTAAAAATCGAAAAAATAAACTTATAATTATTTCAGTAAGGAAATATTTTGATCTGAATTTTTTTTACAATACTTCATTTAAAAATGTAGCATAATTCTATTTTATTTAATTTAAATTAGCAAATACAAATCTTCTCACGAAAACTAATAAAAAAATATGGTTTCAGGCCGAAAAGAAAATTCTCTAGAACCTTTTTAGATTCACCTAAATAAACGCAACGCTTGCTTTTCAAATACAGTAATGCACCGTTTCTTACGTTTCTCATTTATACGTCGTTTCATCGCTGTCCCGATTTATTCGTATTCATTGAAATGATAAAGTACTTCGTTTATACGACGCAAAGCTGCAGTTATACGTCGTCTTTCCCGCCCTAAAATGTGAGATTTTCCTCCATGCTAGCATGTGAACGGCGATAAAGATACCATGACTTCGAAATTATTCACAATTGATGAATTAATAGAAGACAAATTTTCTGGTGCTAATTAAAGCAATGATTAAAAGTTATTCCACCTTCCTTTAAAGAGAAAATGGACTCCATTGAAAAACTTCGAACTCTTTCTTTTGTCAAAACAACAGTGAAAAAATATTCAATGAACTAAATTTGATTCATAATGATGTACTTACTACTCACAGACAATTAGCACGTCAGATGATGGTAAAAGATTTTCTTAAATAAAACGCCTACCTACATGCACATAAGTCGTATAAGATATGCTTAATTAGCACTCAAGATATGCAATAAATGTATGATTTTTCTCACTTTTATGAAACATGTTTAATTTTAAAATTAATTTGTTGATTTTCATACTATGTAGTATTATACTAGTACTATCTTAAAATACTTTATAATTAATACTTTTAAATGAATTTGCATTAGTTTTCAATTAGTAATAATCAAAGTTGTTTATTAAAATTTCGATTATAAGCCTATTCATTTATACGTGGTTTTACGACAATCCCTTGGAAGACGTAAAAAGGGTGCTTTATTGTACTTGAAATGCAATATAAAATCACTTATTATCATGTGAGAGTGGTAATTTAATCTTCTAAAAAGAATAAGTATTTTTTCTTAGTGAATCTGATTTGTTATAATTTGTGAAGCTTCTATAATGAATTTTTCAAAAAATTGTGCATGCAAGTTTTTTAATTTCTTTTTTCAGCGATCGATTCTTTCCGGTGATAATTTTATCAACTATTTATTATTCGACGAAAACTATTTTTACGCCATTGTAAAGTTATTATCAGTTAAAAAACTGATAAATTCGATGTTGCCATTTTGAGTGTTGCAATGTTTTTTCTCTGGTATCCATACTTTAAAAAATTGATTTTAACTGCACTTCGATAACTTGCTCACAAATAAATTATTTTTATAATTTTGCTGGACGGAGTGACCATTAATAAATGCAATAACTAATCATGTATACTTATGAACGTAATATTCTATGCAATAACTTTCATTGAATGTGAGTGGCAACGCTCAGGTGTATAAATGCAATAATTAAAAATGCAAAATATATTCGCTCGGCATGAATAGCAACGAACATGCTAAGAATAAACTTCACACATACGACAATTTTTTGTGCAGTTTCATAGGGTGAGTGTGACACCTTCTTTGGATGTGTTTCATCCAAAATTTCATCCATGTATACAATTTTAGCGTAAGGATCACAGGCCTAATTTCATCCATCTAACTTTTATACCCGGTTGGGTAGGCCTGAGTGGAATGGGAGTTATATCCACCTAGCTTCTTGTGTTTTAAGTTAACACGTAAGGCTGTAGTAGATACAGCCTTTAAATACAGTCTGATATAGCATTTAAATCATTTAAATGCACAAGGACTGACAGACAGGCAGAGAAAAACTTAAAAGCGGAGATTTATCAAAATCTCGAGATCGAAGTGTTCGACGCTGACAATATTTTGTATGTACATTAAAGGACTTTTTATACATTTCTCATTTATACGTCTTTTCATCACAGTCCTGGTTCATTCGTATTCATTGTAATGATAAAGTACTTAGATTATACCCCTCAAAGCTTCGGTTATGCGTCGTCTACGTCTTTTCCGGTCCTAAAATGTGAAATTTTCCTCCTTGCTAGTATGCGAACGGCGATAAAGATACCATGACTTCGAAATTATTCACAATTGATGGATTAATAGAAGACAAATTGTCTGCTACTAATTAAAGCGATGATTAAAAGTTATTCCACCTTCCTTTAAAGTGAAAATGGACTCCATTGAAAAACTTCGAACTCTTTCTTTTGTCGAAAGAATAGTGAAAAGACATTCAATGAACGAATTCGATTCATAATGATGAACTTACTACTCACAGACAATCAGCACGTCAGATGATGGCAAAAGATTTTTGAATTAAACGCCTACTTGCATGCACATAAATCGTATAAAATATGCATAATTAGTAGTCATTTACGCAATAAAGGTGTGACTTTTCTCACTTTTATGATAAATGCTTGATTTCAAAATTTAATTATTGATTTTCATACTGCACTTTTAAGCGCTATCTTAATTTTTTTAAAAATTGATACTTTTAAATGAATTTGCATTAGTAGCATTAAATTTGTAGTAATCAAAGTTGCTTAGTAAAATTTTGATTATACGTCTTTTCAAGTCAGTCACTTGAAAGATGTATAAACAGTGCTTTTCTGTACTTCATGTGCCCTGAAATAAAAATGCTCGCCGAGATAAATTGCTTTTATACACTTTTATTTAACTTGACTTATTTCATTTTTGTAAAGATGGAATTTTGCAATCGATTTATCTTTCACTTCCTAATGTGCTAGAATTTTGAAATTTCGAGCACTTATGTATTCTCGAAGACAAAAGGAATAGAATTTCCAAATAAGATTGCCTTTTTCAAGTCTGTTTACAGTTAATTTTGGGTGCAAAAATTTTTTATATATATTTTATGTCATAAAGTGATTATGTGTCCACTTTGTATTTTAAGTATTCACATATTAGCTAGCTTTAATTTCTTTAATTTATGAGTATTTTTCATAAATTACTATATTTAACGGTATTAACTATACAATGATTTCACATTTTCTTATTTTTTATAAACGCTTTTTAACTTTTAAATTATAACTTATTATTTCTACGCAAATTCTAATATCAGAATAACTGTCACTGTAAGCAGGCCCTCGCCGTCAATATGGGCAAGGTCATGCGGCTCACGACGGCGCCGGTCAACTGTTAACCATAAGCCATTACATTACATTACACCACCTGCACACCCGTATTTAGAGAGATTTGGCTCTTTTCCGGTTTAGATGGATGGAGGAGAATTTTATTTTTAAAAAAGGAAAATCCATATAATAGGGGCAAAAACAAATAATAATAAAAAGAAACATACACTGGACAAAAACAAACATACGAACAACATGGAAAACGAAACAAATTTTCTAGCATTTTCTAGATCTTGAAATTAAAATAGTTGATAATAAATTAAGCACTGAGATTTATGATAAAAGAAACACTTTTCAGTTTAATATAAATAGGCTTCCTTTTTGGAACAGCAATATCAGTATTCAAATTTATGGAAACATCGCCCTGAATTATATTCATAGAAGCACTATTCTAATCACAGACAGAATAAAACAGAGATCATATATTGATACATTTATTGAAAATGCTTTGAGATATGGATTTCCTATTAATTTCATGTTTGCTTATGTTAATAAAAATTTTTTAACACCTTTAAATTAATAGTCTTTTAGATTTATTTATTTTGATGTGATCATATTTATGGAATTCACAAAGATTTTAGTATTTCACTACATAGGTAGATGCCGCCACTAGATTTAGAATAAGATTGCATCATTTAATTTTAAGTATATTTCCATATTAATATATATTATTATAATGAGTTTAATTTAAATTTATAGTTTAATTTTTACTGATGTTTAGTATAGTATCTATAACCTAATTTAGTAATAATATTTTCACTTTAAATGCGGAACTATATTTTATATAAATCTCATGTCATTACAATAGCTAAGACTATGAATTGGTAAGCATTTAGTTATATTTTCTCGTTTCCTATCTTAAAGTATTTTGGAGATTTACTCCCATACTATTTGTTTTTTCCAGCAATTGGCTTTCGCAGAGGGTTGGCGCCTTTAAATTCGGATAAATGCGACATATCAGTTCCCAAGGCTGATAAGCATTTGATTGTTGGAATTCCAATTTCTGGATTGTCTTTTTCATAGTAATAATAATCTAACTTTTATTAATACATTAGTTTATAATCTATCTTTTTATATTTCATTGTATGATTATTAATAAGGTAGCATATTATTTTATTTTTAATTTTCATTATTAGTTTAATAAGTGTTTATATTGAAAATGTTAGTTGAATTTTGATTGTTTGGAAAATATTTAACTATATATATATATATATATAATCCATAATATTTAGAACAGCAAGTTATAAATTATACACTGAAAAGTAAAAAATAATAAAAATAAAAACATATCTTTTGAAATGTATACAAGTTACCTGTTAGATGTTAATATTTCTCCTGTGCGAACAATTTTCCCTACCCTTTTCGAAATATTTATTATATACAATCTTCTGTAACTTTTACTTGTAGTAAAAATTAAATTATATGCAAAAAGAAAAAAAATCGTGAAAAGGCTGAAAAAAGTTTCACAAATACCCTGGGCGTTAAATTTTTCTGTATCATCAATTTATTGAAAGAAAATAAGAAAAACTAAACATTTTTCGTTACGGTATTGAAATTGTAGCGATAAATCATTTTTCCCGCTGTGATTTTTAGTGTTGAAATTCAATTCGCCTTGATTTTCTTGCTTGAATTTATTACCTAACAGCATTCTTGCGCCTCCAGAATCGTCGCCAACGCCACTGAGGAGTGTGCTGACTCATCAGTTTAACTCAATAATGCATTCCTAGTTTCTTTAAGCACCCTTATTTAACTTACGTTATTTCATTTTTGTAATGGAATTTTTTATAGATTTTTCACGTACCTCTTGATGTGCTATAATTTTGAAATTTTGTACACTTGTGTGTTTTCTATGGCAGCCGATTATTTTAATATCTACAGAACTTGATTATCAGTTAATCATTTATTAAATTAAATTTTGATTCCCTACCAGTTGTGCCATCTGGTAGTGAGTTATAATTACAATACAGTAGAACCTCGGGAATCCGAACTAATTGGGGATGACCTGTGCTCGGATTGCAGAAAATTCGGATTGTCCAGAAATTACGGTAAAATACTCTTGATATACTAAATGCAGTAGAATATTGACTTTGGGTATTCAGTGAAAGAGAATGGAAAGAGCCCGCTGCGATTCGCATCGTCGAGAGGTTTAGTTCCTTAAGTCGAAAAAAGATTACCGATTTTATTTCTACTAATTAGGTTGCTGTAATCATTCTGAAATATCAATTCAAATGTTTCTTTTCAGTTAGGGATAAACATGAGCTTTGTTTATGATTCGTGGTTGTTTTTTTCCTTCATATTTAAAAAAAAAAATTCAAAAAAATTAAAAAATGGATGAGGTTCTACTGCATATCTCAAGGTTAAAAACTAGAAAATTAATAAAAAGATCTTTTATTTAGTACAATAATAAAAGTGTGCTTTATAAACTAATTTTAATTAAATTCGTATTCGCTGTATGGTTACTGTTGCTCAGGCGCACTTTTTTTACTGTCCCTCTTATCTGATCATGGTTTGATCTTTATAATAAATTCATTAAAAATAATAGAATCGCTGAATATATTCCCGATTAGTATCGAATAAAATATATTCCAATTTAGAATTTTGAACTCTTTTTCTTCAACTGAGAAATTAACATTTTATATGCATACTACTACGTTCAAAAAGTTCCGGAACTTTTTTTAATGTTTTCCAATACACTTCTTCGGAAATAAATTATGCCGCTGAACAAGCTAAGAGTGTCGTGATACAGAGTATAGTCAGAACCTGTTTCATACTGTTCAAATACGTACAGCTCATGCGCGTAGCTGGTGATTACAGGTATTCAAAACTTCCCGTTGCGGGAAAGGGATGTCGAGTTTTCTTCAATTACAAGAGAATTACACTAGGAAGTCTTTCAGCATGGTCGTACACTGAATAAGAAGAATGCGTTGGAATCTTTAAATTGTTCTTCCTAATTCAATGAGACGCAAGCGAATAGGACTTTGGAACGCCAGATCGTGAGTGTTGTATCACGATAATGCGGTGGTTGACAGGTCCCTCCTGGTGTCAAATTACCTGTCAAAACCTCACATTCCGGCACTTCCCAGCCAGCTGATTCACCTGTTCTCGCTCCATGTGACTATTTCCTCGGTCAAAGAATTAAGGGACACCGATTTGCAAGTTCCGAAGAAGTGTAGCAGGCAGCGATGAAGGCTCTGGAGGAAGCGGCAAACGGAGGTTTGAAATTCGTATTTACATCTTTGTAAGAATGTCGATAAAAATACGTAATTGCCCCAAGTAGTTACATCAAAGGAAATACCAAATACACAGGTTATACCTGTACTCTTTCTTCCGTAATAAAATAAGTTCCGGAGCTTTTTGAGCAATAGTGGTAGTACCAGCTCGTTCATTATGGCTGTAGAGCTGCAGCATCCCTTGAAATTATTTGAAAAACCTGTATCATCTTTTTCATTCTTTTTTGCTTATTTTCGATTCTGACAGTTCGATGATCAACAAAAACAGAAGAAATGTAATAAAAACGTGAAATAAAGACAGAAAATGAATCAACAAGTAAAAGGGACACAAGTTGGAACTGCAAGGCGAATGGCCTTCGAAAGCATCAAAATTTGCTCACTGCACACAGCGGAGCGAAGAATCGGGAGAGGAAAACCAACTCCGTCTCGCTTTCTGCTGGACATTCACCATCGACCTGTTCCAGTTCCTTTGGAGGGCTTCTTAGCAGACCGTTTCCATTTTCAGCCCAAAAGGTTTGGTGGGTCATTCACAGGTCGGACTGTGCCAACCGCACTCACGGGCAGAGAGGCTCGGTCTCTTTAATTGACTATCGTAATGCAGTTTTATGGCCTAGTGTGCAGAATGAAAATCCATACCGGATGGAATTCCAACAATTTCCTCGGTCTACACCATTTCTCACAGGTTTCTTACTCTGATGAAGTGGTTTGGCATCCTATGTTCCAATAAAAGTAGAGTGGCCTAGTGGTGAATGTTCCGCTTTAAATTTAGACATGGCAGAGCTGCAGTTCCCCCATTCCTGGTTTTGCGCGCGGCCACCTAACAGAAATACACTCTTATTTTTGCGCCCACCGAAACTTCGCCTTCGCTTCCTTGTATGTTTGTCTTCGTTTTTTCTCATGGTTGTTTATAGGTTTTTATTTCTCTTCATGCAGTGACGGTGAGTCGGAGGCTGGAGGCAGTCGCCTCCCTACTTTTTTCAGGAAAAATTAAATTTTTTATTTCATTTCAGCTGCCTAAGCTTAGGAATTATAAATAAAAAGAAATAGTGTTCGAAAAAACAAGCTAATTTTTAATTTTTTTTATCTCCCCCCCCCCCATACTCCCGGGTTTTTTAGATATCTATACATTTTTTGCCCTCTCAATTTTTCCACCTAGTCTTTGCCACTGGCTTCTTGTTGCTTCGACAGAAATATGTCTGGTTCGAAAAGGGTTGAAGATAATTTTCTAAAATAATATTCAGACGAAAATTTTTATGAGGAGGGATCAGTCATTATTATTGTAACTAAGAAAAGTTGAGCGATGCAGACCTTCAAAAAATCGTATTTTCACAGCTTTCGTTGAGCGAAAAGTTGACTATAAAAAATGCAGGTCACGTTGTGCCGGATTTGGGCATCATTCAAATTTCATAAACATCTTTGCAGAACTGCTCGTTTCAGAACTGACGAGCCGCCATTGCTTAGAAGTATACCTATATCCAAGCTTCTTCAACTACACAGTGGCGTAAAGAGGGTGGGCAAAGATATATAAATTTATGGTAAGTAGCAGAGCGTGGTTGATGGATGTTAGTACTCAACAGAAGATCAAGTCGAGGTTTCAAATGCATTTGTTACTTCCATTTAATTATACAAAAAGAAACTGTGAGCAGTAACTTCGGCTTCAAAAGAAAAGTTACACGTGCCAAAAAGAAAACGAGCCAACCCCTCCCAAGGAAATACAAAACACGTGACTTAAGTATACGTCCTTGCCCGACGTCACAACCAATGAAAAGCTTTCGACATATATTATGACGTCGGACCCGGAGAGTACAAAAGGGAAACAATTTGCATGAATGCAAAAACTCAAGCCATTTATACGAACTCCCCCCCCCCAGCAGCCCAGTAGACCGCTTGCTCTCGTACTAGACTGACGTCTCTCATTTCACCATGATGATACTACCATCTATCCATGCTGCTGTTAAAATCCAGGTCAGCTAAACTCAACGTCATGTTTTACAGCTTACCAGATTGGGAGATAAGCCCCCAACGGGGGCTAGGAGCTTCCTAAATCTTCTGATTTGTGAATGCAAAAACTTTCCAACATAAATGCTCCGGGATCCAGTCATGGTCGCCTTATCCACTGGGCTGTAGCCCAGGGATGCCATTGAACCAAAGGCGTCCACAGATTTACTATCTTGATTTTATTTTAACTTGGAACCAAAAATTTATGCATTATGATTTTAAATTCGTTAAAAGTAAAAGTATGATTACAGTTTGTAACTAGACAGCCACCGATTTTTGTAATGTAACATAAACAAGTTCAGTGAAACCTGTGTATAACGATAAATCTGCATATAAAGATATTATTTTGGTCACGGTGGAATTCCTATGTACTTAATGTATTTTGAACTTGTCTATGGCGATAATCACTTTTTAGATGCACTTGTCTATAACAGTAATTTTACCTCTTTAGAAAGCTGATACAGTATAATCACGATTTTCCTTTTTTTCTTGGAAAACGACCTACCATGGTCCAAATGTGAGATAAGAGGGAATTGGTGGAAAGAGATTAGAAACTGGAGCCTGTTGTTGGAGGAATAATAGTTATAAACAGGTTTTACTGTGTATCATTTCAAAGACATTCATACAAAACCAATTCATGTTTTTTTATATATATTTGTAATGTAATTGTTAAAATTAACCATGTTTACGATTAAGGATAGTGGTAGCTGACTTGCAGAAATGGCGTCAAGAAGGCAGAAAAGGCTTATTTTGAAAAGGCGTCGATTTGCAAAATTGTAAGGTGGTAATCAGATTAATAGGTGACATTTTTTTTTCCTTCTCAATTATTTTTTTCAGTTAGGTTTTACCGTCGGTTCATAGGCACTCAAATTCTTAGTTAAGGTTCTGATGGGACGTAAAATTTACTCTAGTCCAAGTCGCTCAAATTTGATAAGACAACCCTGGCTCTAATCAAGTGGCAAGCCTCGGAGACAATAATTTTGGGTATATTTTTCGTTTCTCAAGGCAGAAATCGACTACTGAGAGGGAGGACTCGAAAAATAAATACTATGTTCCGAGTGTTATTTACCAACTCTACGCCACTGCAACTGTGGAACCCGGTCTCTAGGTGGGGAATGTCCGCTTAAATAAATTCTGGCGTCTGGAAAGCTTTAACGACGTACGCTAATTTCAAATTCTTCAGTCAGTGGCGTAGCTGCAACTTTGCCACCTGGGGAGAACTTGGAACATGTCGCCTTTCCTTGGCAAGTTACGTAGGGTACATCAACCACAAAATAAAAAAATTCCAAGAAAAAAAAAGCATTTTATTAGTAATATAATTCGTCGTTTGACACTTTCAATCTCTGCAGATAGGATGCGAAGTCTCGCGTACGTCAACAGCTTGTCTTTTACATGCCTGCAATTTACCGATAAAAGGCAAAAAATACGAAATAATTTCATTAGTTCTTTTTTTTTATATACGCACAATGAAAGAGTTTGCGCTGGTGCTCTTAGTAATGAAAATTTCTTTCCTGCATGTCTGATTTTGCAGCCTTTTCTAAGCCAGCGCAACTTTATCTATGATACCTTTACTAAAATACCTCAGAAAGTCATCCTTATCTGAAACAAGCAAAATTTTTAAATAAAGATACATCTTTTAAAATTCGGGACATATTCCATATAAGTGATAACATATTGTTGCAAAAATCTTTATGTGGCTGTATGGTGCAAACAGTCTAACATGCAGGATAATGGAGGATGAAGGCTTATTCACAAATGTGCAGGAAAACACGTAGCACAGGTAACAGGAAACAATAGATCTTGGACAGATTAGCAACGTAAACAGGCAACAATTCACAGGTAATAACAGTTCAGCACTTTGAGATTTAGCAACACAAACAGTCAGCAAATCACTAATAACGACAATAACAACACTTTCGATTGCGCTCTACTCACCGGCTTCCTAGCTCGCACTGCCAAAGTCGTTCCATTGGATCAACACACACCCCTCTCTGATCCAAGTGCGGCCCTTATATATTCTCTCCGACAGGTCGTGACGTCACATGGAGTTTTCTTGTACATCCGAGCGTATTTTCTTTCCTAATAGAGATATCGAGAAAAGGGTCGCATTTTCTGGAATCATCGATTTGTCGCCAAGGTAGCAAAATTTGTCGCCAAGTCACCAAAATGGTCGCCAAATTCGTGGCCAAGGCCAGGGGATCCGGAATGGCGCTGCCCGTCACTCCATACCTACCCCTGTAAAACTCCCTCCCCAACTATAAGACTAGCGAGGCAGGAAAGCGATATTACATCTTTGTAACAATATGTTATTAGACTTTCCCAAATGTATCATGGGCATACCTGACTTTTTTTTCTTTTTCCTCTTCTAAATTATGGTACAGAATTCGGCTTTTTTGTACTGTTTTTTTTTTAAATCTTAAAATCGTGTTATAGACATTGTTTTGTCGATGTTTTTCTTTTTCAAAATTGTTTTATTTTTAGATTTTTTCCTGTCTCTCTTTTCTAAATTGTATCTCAGACTTCGTTTTATTAAAAATTTATTTTAGATACTATTAAATTTTATTAATTTTTCTTTTTTGTTTATTTTATGTATTTTTCTTTATTTATTACGTTTATTTGTATTTATTTATTATTTGTGCTTGTAATTACTTATTATGTTGGCTGTTAGTGTATTATTATATTTATATTTATATTCACATTTGTATTTTGTATTGCATTACTTTTATTGCATTATTTTACTTATATTGTTCTTACTGTATTATCTAATTTTTTTGTATTATTTTGTATCCTTCTATTTTATTGTAATGTATTACTTTGATATTTGCATTGGAATTTTTTCCCGAAGACTCGTGACATGCTTTACACTCGTTGTATAAGCAGGGTCGGCGTGGACAATAAAAAAAATAAAAATATTAAACTGAATTCAGTATTGTTTATTATTCCTTAATAATTCCTTGAGTGGCTTATTTTTGTTTATTATTACATAATAATTCCATGGCTTATTAATATGAGCCAACTTATTAATACGGGCTGCAATTCGTCGGCCAAGCATATCCCACACATGCTCTATTGGATTCAAGTCCGGTGAGTATGCTGGCCAATCCATACGGGTGATATCCTCCGATTGAAGGCATTCGTCTACAATGTTTGCACGGTGAGGACGGGCGTTGTCATCCATAAACAGAAATTCAGCACCCATGGCGCCCCGAAACAAACGTACATGTTGTTCCAGAATGACATCCCGATAGATGTGGCCTGTCATCGTTACACTCTGAACATGCAGGTCAGTTCTGGAACCAAGAATAATTCCTCCCCAAACGAGCCATCCTGCACCACCGTAACGGTGTCGTTCAATGGTGTTCTCTTGGTGGTAACGGGTACCTGGCGCTGTCCATATGAAAGTCCGGCGAGAATCCAACTGCAAACTAAACCTGGACTCGTCAGAAAACATCACACAAGACCACTGTTACGGTGCCCACAATGCATGCTCTCTACTCCAGGCTAATCGCAGGCGACAGTAAGTTGCGGTAAGTGGAACACATCTGACAGGCCTACGAGCATATAGACCAATGTGCCCTAAGCGTCTGTACACGGTCTGCCTTGAAACTGTCGTACCGGTAGCTGAAGAGAGCTGACGAGACAGGTCTGATGCTGTGCTTCGTCTGTGTCTTTTGGCAGTAACTGCCAAATACCGGTCCTCATTCGGCGTTGTAACTCAGGGGCGACCTGTGCTGTAACATCTACTCACATTACCATCATCTCGGAATCGTTGCCAAAGCCTGGAGATGACACTCTGGGTGATTCCAAGTTCCTCGGATACTTCCAGCTGGGTACGTCCACATTCCAGTTGTCCGATAATTCTACCACGTAAAAAATCATCCAAATGCTTCCTTTGTGCCATAACTATGCGGTTATTGCACTAAAAGGCTTTTAAAGCGCTTGTGAACAATTTTACTTCTTTGCCACCATTCCTTATATACCCCTCTCTTACACTCTCGTCATTGTGACGTACTATCCGCGCCATCTGGTGGTTTCCTGTAATTTGCATAGTCTTCTTCAAGATGTGTGTGATAATTCTACGGGAGAAATTTTTATTTTAGAGTTCAATTTCTGTGTGATTCTGAATTATCCTTAATTTATGGACATGAGTGTAGTTTAACAAGCTTCAGGTATATTTGATAATTATATTCATAAAAAATATTCTCTGTCGGGGTGATTTTTTTCAACGGTTACTTTTATCGTTGAATAAAGGATGTATTCCAGATCTTAAAAATATTTATCCCTAAGTATTAGTACAAGGTCTTATAAACAATTAGCTTTTTTGCCAGTTTTTCCTTTCTTTTCAACCAATCTCTCTCTAACAATGCATTTTAACAATATCAGCCAAGCTCATTGTTATATGCTAGAATATATTGTTGTTATTGACATTCTTATGTGGAGAATAATTGTTCCACAATCATTGTTTTCAACACTTTTTGCCGTACAACTGGTTCTGCCGTTTTAGACACTTGGCTGGTAGATAATTACGTCAGTCATTCAGCTATTCATCGGAATAATAAACAAATTTTAAACGATAATTACAATTTCAAATTCTCGATACATTTTACTTTATCGTATACGAAGTACACACACACACAAAAAAAAAATTTAACTTCGAGATTTTGATCAATCCCTAACGCTATAGACCTCCCGAATCCGAAAACAAAACAAAAAAAAAAAAAAATCGACGGGAGGCTGTCTCTGCGGAACGGCCGCTAGGATTGAGGGGCGTGGACTTACTTACCTTACTCAACTGTGACTTTCTGTGACTGAAGTAGCTCTATGTGACTATTAACTCTTTAGTCTATAGTGACTATTAGTCTAGTGTGACTATGTGACTCTATCTATGTAAAATTCTTCGTGATTTTCAACAACTTTGCAACTCGATTGTGACTAAACCGTAATTACAACTTCTAAAATTATTTTTGTCATTTTCAATGTCTACCTTTCTTTGTTAAATGAAACTAAAAGCAACATTCTGTGTTATTTGGATGCGGAGCTATAAGCGTTTAACTTTACCACGAAATTCGACCTAATTCAACAATTCTTGAGTAATATTTCGTGTGAACGTAAGATAGATGAATGAATTGCCAAATGTTCTTGGATAGTCTGCGTGCGCGCGCATCGGTCGCTGTGACGTCATCAAAATTTTTAATGATTTTCAACAACTTTGAAGCTCGACTGTGACTAAACCTTAATTCCACATTCTAAAATTATTTTTGCAGTCTTCAGTGTCCACCTTTCTCTGTTAAATAAAACTCGAATCAACTCTCTATGTTATTTGGTTGCGGAGCTTTAAGCGTTTAAAAATACCACGAAAAGCATCATAATTTTTTCCTTTCCTGATACACCATTAGACACTATGGAGAGACGCAAGTCTACGTCAAAAGCAACATATTTTAGATGAAATAGATAACCTAAAACACAACAATGGTATGCGATTTTCACATAAAAATTTTAGATTTAAGACAAATTTTGGACGAAATCCGTCCACGGAATACGATGACTCATTAACATAAAGAGCTCGATAAATGAAATTTGATTTATGGTTTTATAACTAGAACTGCAGGTATTTACCAAAATTTGGTACGTCAGCAGATTGACTCAATGCGGATCTGTCTATTCGTGCGTATATGAACACTGTAACAGAAATGCAACAAGGCTACAGGAATGAACTTTATTATATGATCTTTAAACTGAAATTGTAAATCTGAGTTTAAATTTAGATTAATCCGTAATGGGCTTACTATTTGTTTATATGCATATTCTTGACTACGTGAACCCGATGACTCAAAAACGCAACATGCAAGATCAGAGGTTTCCAACCTGTGGTACGCGAACCCCTGGGGGTACATCGGAGATCGGTTAGGGGTACGCGAAAGTGATCTTGGTAATGGCGGAAAATACAAAACATTAGAATATTCAAAAATTTCGTTTTCTCACGTTCGTATCAAAGTGAAAATTTTACGAATCTGAAACCTACGATTATTATTTGTTTTGAAGTTAAACTAACACAATTTTTAAAAAATGGAATAAAATGTAGAGTCAAAAATTTATCCTATAAATTTTATTTTTATTAAAGTCGTTCGACTCTTAAGTTAATCTAAGACATTGCCGTTATTAATAAAAACTTTTTTGCGCTGAGGGATACAACAGTAGAGGGTACTCAAAAATAAAAAGACTAATCAAGGGGTACACAAATGAAAAAAGGTTAGGAATCACTGTGCTAGATGAATGAAATTTGGTACGTAGTCTTATTATTGTACTAGCGAAACTTGTAGATCTTTATCGGATTTTGGACACAGTCAGTCAAAGGAAAGAGATAAAAGATGCTTATTCATCTTTCTTCACTATGCTACAAAGCACAAAACGATTCATATTGTGTAAGTATGTGAGAAAAGCGACGGAAGAAAACTCACGCAGGCTTCGTTAAAGATGTGATAACGCTTTTTAATGTCACTTAATTTCAAATATAAAAGCACTCCTACTTTAATTCAAAGATAAAAGTACTTTTACTTTAACTTTTTTATGAATCGTGCGAACCCCTTAGTTTTTCCCACGCCATTCAAAATCTAACTGCAACTTTTACTGTCTGAGAAAAAAACTTCCGCACCGGCTAGCATCTAGATCCCCATAAAAATGTTGACTAAACTATTTCTCTGGGAATTTTCCCGTTTCGTAAACATAAAAGCTGTGACCGCGTTTGCAACTTCCTCATTTCAATTTTGAATACTTCTCCGTGATCCGTGCCTATCTGCCCTCAAAATTTCAACAGTGGCCATGGTTTGTACTTACCTGATGTACCGTCTGAATTTTTTTAAAAAAATACTCTTTCATCTATAATAAGAATAAGCGAATACTTCAAATAAAAGATTATTGGACATAAACGACTGCAGCTCCTTTAAAAGATTTCTACTTTCAAACAATTGTTAGTTAATTCATAATTAGTTTTAATTAAAAATTTAACTCCAGAATAAATGCTCTAGTTTATTTTTCTTATGTTCATTTTCTCATTTATAAAGATTTATAAAACTGCGCCTGAACAATAAAAAGATACGGTTAAAATAAATCTAGGGAAATTATTGACATATTTATCTACAACGAAAATATTATTGAAAAATATTTTTAACCCTTTCAAGTTTAATGTTACGTTTAAGAAATAATTAAATTTATTTCAAAAATCAGTATTAGACATGTAGCTGATCAAATAGGTAAAGGAAAAATATTTAGCATTTTTTATTTTCAAAAAAATTGTGGTTTCGCAGTGAAACCAACGAACGGTAACGGCTATTTTTCCACCAAATAAGTTATCATCGAAATGTAATTTAAATTATGTATTTAATTTACAAGTATACGCGAGTATTCAGAATATTCAACCTTTATAAAATTCAATATTGCTTTCGAAGATTTAATTCTAAAAAATATCAATGTGTGCAAAACCCCTCATAATTTGTTTCTCTTAGAGATCAAAAGCAATTTAGCTCTTGCAATGCCAATACCTTTGGAATACTAACGGTATTCAACTGGAATTTTTATATAATTTTGGCCTACATATCTGGCTTTTAAGTCCATGCGCAATAAAAAAATGCTCAATGTGTGGTTTCACTGCGAAACCAGTGAACGCGAAAAGGTTAATTAATTTTTTCTTTTTATAATTATAATTCATTTTCTTGTTTATTTTCGTGCATAATTTTTAGGCGGTGGAAATACATCTAAAACACTGTTTCTGACATCTCTGAAACTGTATCTTCTACACTCCTTTTTCTCTTCAAACTTTGTAGTAGAAATAAATTGTGTATTGTTACTGCGCATGCTCAGAAGAAAATCGGGATTGAGGGAAATTGCAATACTTCAAGAAGTCCCCCCCCCCCTCTACGAAACGAAGTGAGGTATATCGTTTTCCTCTGCTTTCCCCCTGGATATTGAAAACTGCGAAAAGACAAACTTTCTTAGATTATTGATTGATTTAAATATTATGTGCAAAGTTAAATAAATTAGAAGTTAATTTATACATTACATATATTAATGTATGTAATTGTATGCTCATGTATAGGTCTGCGGTGCTACAGCTCCGCAAAGCCTATACACGAGCTCCTTGCAAGCTCTAGGGCCTCTACAAGCCTAATTGAAAATACCATGGTATTCGCAGCATAAGAATTTTCTATATCTCATAGATAAAAGCGAACGAGGTTAATGAAATGTTTAAAAATTAAGTTTAGCGTGGAAAGGCAGAGTTCTCATACAATTATCTTAATTAAATACACACGCAAATGTTTTTCTTACTTTTTTTAAAACTCTGGTGGGCAGACCAATTGAGTTCGAGGACAAGCAATACATATAAAAAAATAAATTTGGCCCTTGGGGTTTGAATGAAAAGTCCTTCGTGAAGTGGATTCACAAAGAAATAGATGAAAATGGCTTCAAACACTGACCTTTTTTCTTTCGACTTTCTTTTCGATCCGTCGATCAGTGTGAATAGAACCCTTCGATCTAAAACCATCTCCTTGAATCTCTTCATCCTTGTCTGATGCCCAAAATTAAAAATCTATTATAAGGTGCTGAAAAGGGTCAAGTGGAAGGGGGCAGAATTCTTTTTTAAGTTCATTAAAACACTAGTAAGAAGCAATAGATCGTTTTTTCTCGTTAAAATAGAGAAAATTTTGGAATCGTGAACAATTACGACCTCGAGATTTTGGTGATTCTCTGTGTTTCAAACATCCACGAGTAAGATAAATCATTTTTGGAATTATATTTGTGTCTCTCTGCATGTGCGTATGTGAACACGATATTTCGCGATACACGCACGATGAACACGATATTTCTGAGTAATCGTGATCACTTGCACAGGAACAAACAGATCGACAGACTGTGAACCAAACGACGAATTTGGTCATAATCAGATACAGATCTACAGACTTTTGATGGTTTTCTAAAATTAAATATAATATGTATGTATTATTCCCTTTTACAGGATTTTATTTTCATTTTCGTCCCGAGTCAGCAACGAAATCACGTTTTCTGTACAGATGTATTAAGAGACTTCTGTTATCCGTCGATTCGGTTATCCGTCACAGCCTTGGTCCGGACGGTGACGGTTAATCGAAGTTTTACTGTGCAATGTTTTGGCTAGAGAAATGGAAATATTAAAGTCCAGAAATTTCAGGAATACAAATTTCTCTTTCTCTTCTTTTTGGCCACTTTCTTCAACAATTTGAAATTTCAGCTCTTCATTTCGGTAACTTGCGCATTTATTTTATGAAATTTTATCTGCCTTTGTGAAAGTGAAGATATACAAAAAAACAAACAAACAAGAAACAATCCGTGGATCCTTAATAAGAAAGATTTATTTCGCAGAAAAGTTCAGTTGTACTATTAGCAAAATAAAACGAAACAGAATAAATATCTGATTTATTTTATTTTTATTAATGACACTACACGTATGATCTTGCTTGTATCGATGAATATATATTGTAACGAAATTGTCTTGTGGGTGCACTTGAATGCAGTCCAATAAGCAGGATTAAAAAATAAAGCTCTTTATTTTACAAATATTCTAAGAAAAGAAACGTAGCACAAGTATTAAAACAGCACTCGTAAAAATTCACAACAGAGATTACCGATAAATCTCAACACAGCGCTCAAAGGTTTCTTATCAGTTCAACAGCTTGCTTGCTGATCAAATTCCAACTAACTGCTCTCGGCTTGAGAGCTTGCTTTTATACTTTTTCAACAGGAAGTGACGTCATTACGTAGGAAGTGACGTAATCTCCAGAAAGTTCATGAAGCCAGTAGAAATAGGTTGAATGTTCGAGGTTTTTCTAGAAAATTCCCTTTGTCGCCAAAGTTGCCAACTTTGTCTCCAAGGCCGCCAAATCTCCAAGTTTGTCGCCAAGATTAGCATCTCGGGGAAACAACTTTATAGCTTTGTAACATTGCTCCCCTCTTCAAAGACTGCACGTCCCGGCAGTCTCATTACATAGAACTATGATCAGTGCCCTGTATGGAGCTAGCCGATCAATATGGATGACTTTTGGCTTGGCGCTGGACGACCTCTGTACTCTTCAGACGACATCATTCAGTTTCTTGACAACAGTATACGGTCCTTCCCAGTTGTGTTGTAACTTGGGACTCAGGCTTCTCTGTCGCTTCTGGTTATACATAAAGACTAGATCTCCCTCCTTAAAATGGTGGTCTGTTGCTCTGGAGTCGTAACGAATCTTCATTCGTTCACTGGACTGTTTAACTTGCTCTCCGTCAGATGTCTGTACGCTTTCCAAACGTGCCTCTGAATTAGACAGGGAGGAAGGCGTATGCCTCGGTCTTCCAAAGATAATGTCACAAGGGAATCTTAACGTTCGATCAGAAATCATCTCTGCTGAAGTCCGTCCAGTTACTGACTTTCTTTGTTCTGTTTTCGGTCCTTTTCGGGCTCAGCAAGCTTGGCATTCTCTGCACCATTTCTCAACGTCGGCACGAAATCGGTCCCAGTAAAATCGCTCCCGAGTTTTACGAAAAGTTTTCATGACTCCAAAATGTCTTCTACTTGTGTTGTCATGAGTCTCTCGTAGAACTTCTTGAATTCTGCTCTACGGGAGAATTAGTTGTCGTCGATACAGTCCTCCATCATTACTCTCCCACTTGCGATATAGAACACCATCTTTAAGATATAAAGAGTTCCAAAGAGCCCAATATCGTTTGGTTGCAGGACTCTCACGAGCGATTTCTTGCCAAGATGGTCGATCCGCCGAATTTAGTTTCATCTTCAGAATTGGTCTAATATCTGGATCTTCCAGCTGTGCTTTTTGGATCTCACTTAAAGACCATCTGTCATCAGTTGTCATGGTTAAGGCTTCCACAGAAATATCTGTTTCCATTCTGAGCTTCTTTTCAGTATTTGAACAAGGTTCACAGCCTTTAAAATAGAGGCGTCGAGAGAGGACATTCTTTCCATCAGAGGTTCTTTTGCGATGTTACGTACTG
Organism: Araneus ventricosus; assembly: GCA_013235015.1. Classification (NCBI taxonomy): domain Eukaryota; kingdom Metazoa; phylum Arthropoda; class Arachnida; order Araneae; family Araneidae; genus Araneus; species Araneus ventricosus. The sequence continues at coordinate 669,360 of BGPR01000356.1, forward strand.
CCTGAAAACAAAGAAATTTTCTCCGATCCTGTCCGTATCTCGTTCTTCTCTAGGTCTACCGTAAATTTAAATTTTTGAAGAAAATCCAGGCCGAGAATACAGGAATCGGTGATATCAGCTACGTAGACTCTATGTTGGAATTTTCTGGATCCACATTTGATTGATGCATCAAGTTTCCCTTGTATCTTTGCTTTTTCACCTGTGGCAGTCTTAACGGTCATGTTTGAAGGCGTGTAAATAAGTCGTTCATTCAATTTACGAGCCAGGTCTGCTCTTAAAAGAGTTATATTTGTGCCTGTGTCCACCAAAAACAAACAAGGGATATCACAAATCGATCCTTCCAGATAGAGTCCATGTCCCTCTCCTCTAAGTGCAGAAACTTTCAGTCCTTCTTCAAGGGATTTATTCAGATTAGGTATCATTCGTTCCGCAAGACGACCACAAGTCAGTTTTCCTGAGTAGACGTCATTCACTTGGCACGCCCTCTGTACATGCTCTTTCTTAAAGCACTTCTAACAAGTCACGTTCGGATTTCGCCGAGGAGCGTTCTGTTCAGCAACAAGACTGTTCACTAATTTTTCCAAAGTTTTCAATAGAGATTTAAATTTATCACCTCTTTCTTTCCAAGTGTCATCCTCCGTCTCTATTGACCTTGCGTGTATAGGGATCTTCGAAGCAGTTTCCGCAGATTCAAATTTCATACTACAGGCCAAGGCCGATTTCAAATCCGTAAAGTCAATTAACCTTGTTGAAAGTTGCGTTTCTTTGTCTCTGATGGCATCGACGAGCTCTCCCGAATAACTAGAGGACACTCATTCCGCCAAGCTCATTAGCCGTTCTACATCGGCGGCCATTACTTGAAGGCTTTCTTCCGGCTTCTGTCGTCTTGTCTTTAGTTCGGTTCTATAAAATTGCATCAGGTGGCTGTCTCCAAATCTGAATCCCAAAGCTTTCTCGATGGTCGTTAAGTCTCTCAACTTATCAGCTGGAATTCCTTGAAGAACCTCCGCCGCTGATTCTCGGAGCGATGACACAAGTTGACTGGCTTTCACAAAATCTGTCCTTCCATTTATAGAGCTCGCAACGTCAAACTGAGTCTTAAAGACTGTGCATGATGTTTGTTCATCAAATGTCAAGGATTATATTGTCGGTCTCGGATGCATGATGTATTTGCCGGGAAATTGTTAGGTCTAGTTTATAGATCACTAAGTCTTCTCTCTAGGTCGCTCAGCTTTTCTTGAATTTCACTTTTCACTTCCTCGATCTTCATATGAACCTCTCCTTTAACTTCTTCAATCTTTTCTTTCACAGCTTGGACTTCCTCTTCCTTTCTCCTATGCATACATCAATGTGATCATTGATTCCATCCATTTGACTCTCGACGTGAGCTCTCATCTCTTCTTTGCCAGCTCGGATTAGATCTTTCATTTCTTCTTGAACTCGCTCCATTCTCTCCTGTCCAGCTTCCATTTTCTTTTCCAATCCGGCTTTCATCACTTCTTGTCTAGCTTTCATCTCTTCTTGTCCAGCTTTCATCTCTTCTTGTCCAGCTTTCATCTCTTCTTGTCCAGCTTTCATCTCTTCTTGTCCAGCGTTCATCTCCTTTGCCGAGCTCTTTCATCATGGCTAGTAACATCTCGAATTTTTCATCATTGCTCTGGTCCAAGGCATACACAGAAAAATCTAGATCCCACTTCTGACACCAAATGTAACGAAATTGTCTTGCGGGTGTACGTGAATGCAGTCCAATAAGCAGGATTTAAAAAATAAAGCTTTTTATTTTACAAATATTCTAAGAAAAGAAACGTAGCACAAGTATTAAAACAGCACTCGTAAAAATTCACAACAGAGATTACCGATAAATCTCAACACAATGCTCAAAGGTTTCTTGTTAACTCACCAGCTTGCTTGCTGATCAAATTCCAACTAACTCCTGTTGGCTTGAGAGCTTGCTTTTATACTTTTTTCAAAAGGAAGTGACGTCATTACGTAGGAAGTGACGTAATCTCCAGAAAGTTCATGAAGCCAGTAGAAATAGGTTGAATATTCGAGGTTTATCTAGAAAATTCCCTTTGTCGCCAAAGTCGCCAACTTTGTCTCCAAAATGGTCACCAAATCTGTCACCAAGGCCGCCAAATTTGTCGCCAAGGTTAGCATCTCGGGAAAACAACTTTATAGCTTTGTAACAATATTTAAAAATCTTCTTTGTGAATTATTTAAAACACGTAATTATGCCTCGTATGCGTTTATTAAATTTACTATACATATAGAGAGTCTCTAAAAATATATACACACTTTGAATAAGTATTAACAAACAAATAATAACAAGCATCCGTTTTAAAACTCTAATAAATATAAAGGTATAATCTTGTCTGCTATCAAAAGTTTGATGATTAAAATAATTAAATCAATAATTTTTCATTTTTTGCAGTTTCAAATTTTTACATTAAAATTGTATTTTTTTCATAAATAATGGCTTAATCAATCGTAAAGATTCCAACTACTAAGTAATTGACAGTGGAACACCACATGAACTAATTAGGTGTTTAATGTATAGGACAGATTTTCAAAGTGTGGATTAAATGGAGGTTTCATCTTTGGGGAAACCGTGACTGGTATTTTTTTTACCTGTACTTGCAATAGGAATGCATTATGCTATACGTATAAGACATGTTTAAGAATAAACCTCCAGCAGGATGGAGCACTTCCGAATTAGGATCACGACGGAAGAGGCCGTCTTGATGGAATTCTGTTGAACAACCAGTTTTGGCGATGGGGTAGATTTGAACTCTTCCTGCCTTCACCGGATATTACCCTCATAGATTTATTTTCGAGATAATACACGAAACATTATGTTTATAGCTCAAGACTAACTACAATCAATGAGGTGAGAAGTTCAACTTAATGAGAACGCGTCCAGATGCTAATTGCCATACTTAGGTCCGTTCCCTATGCCATCGGTCAATTTTATCAGCGGCTCCTGGACAATAACGGTAAAAAATTCGGACACTTGGCGTAACTGACTAAATCTTGTATTTGTATGCACTAATTTGAGTCATGGAACTTAGGTGTGTGTCATACATTGTGTATGTTACAGTTATTTAAACTATGCATACATTTTTCGATGCCCTGTATGCATATATATATATATATATATAAAATGCTGATTCGAACTGCTAACTAAGTTACTCGGCATTTTGCGGAATCCATAATTTGTTTGAATCGAAGACTAAGTGTATTTGAAGCTTATAGTGTAAATTATGTCTATTTGTGCCATTAGAGAAGAAAATACGTCATCACTGAAAACAAACTCTCTTTACTTCGCACGATTTTGATCCCGCCACCTTCCAATCTACTTGTTTATCACGAAAGTGACTTCATAACAACTTGCAAACCCATTTTTGATTTATAAAACATATTAGATTTCTCATTATTTGCGTTTAACCATTTTATACTCGATTTTACAGTGCACTTAGCAGCTCCTTGCTAGTTATACTCCAGCTCCAGCTATACTCCTTACTAGTTATACTCCAGTTGGCGGCTGATTTTCGACCTCAGACTGACAAGTGTATTTGCTGAAAGGCGGAAAACTATGAAACTGAAAGCGAGTCGTGGAGAAATAGAAGGGTTGTATAAAATACAACTGCGTTGACTTTTATTCATGTATAAAAATATATTATTCTGATAACCCATGCTGTTTAACTTCTGAGCCGTATTCACGTGACAAGGGCCAGAGAAATACAAGGGCTGGTTCATAGAGCCTTCAGCGAAGAACCAGTGGGGGAAATTTGTGACGTCATCAGGCGGACACTCCGCGCTCTAAAATACGAAAATCCCTTTACTATAAGGGTTTTGTTGTTATTGCTTTCCTTTTTTTTCAACTTAATATTTAAATTTGGATGCCAGTATTTGGAATGAGATTAATCAGATACAACGATTTTAATAAATAATTTGAGATATTTTTCACATAAAACATGTTCGGGAAAAGAAAAAAATGAAAATCGGCTTCAGTCGGCATATACTATCCACTCATTGAAAAAAGCTGACTGGCTCGAATATTTAAATGGATTAGTTTACCTCTATAATTTTTTATTTATTTGAGAGGAAAATGTTTTAATCAAAATAATACTTAGTAAATGCTTGCGAAATAGACTTACGTTTTTACGTAATTGTAGAAGGGTGATTTTGGATCTTAAAAATTTAGTCAAAAATTCCAATAATATGTATCATGCGCAAAGCATTTCATGTTTTGATTTAACCATAAGTTAAACCTTTTTAAATACTCACAAATGTGTCAATTTTGCAAACATATCCGAAATAGAAATAGTTAAGAAAAAGTATTCATTTTATGACTATACTTAAAATATGTAATAAATATATTGCAGTTATATATATTTATTATTTTTTTCATAACCAGCAAAACATCATGAAGCATACCAGGTCTACAAGAAAAGTTTGAACACTATCCTTTTAATGTGCTAGTACTGGGCAACGGTATTCCCATCTGATTTCGCCAGTATTCATAAGCCCGCCTGGAAATAGATCGAATAATTAAATGTCTAGAAATGCCTTCTGCTGGCCACTTGATTTTGCTTTTATTTTCTATTACGGCATTTATCTAAATTGTTGTTCAGATATTTTTAAAATTTTCTTCTATTTTCGATAGTTTTTTCAATTAACTTTTTTAACTTTTATTTTTGGTTAAAATACGGCTAATTTGCTCTTTCGTTTTCAATTATTTTATATTTTTTTTGTCTGAATTTTCTCAGTCTCCTTTTTTCAGTCTTTTCAAGGTCATCATCAAGAAATCTAATTCTTTCCAGAAGTAATGCATTTTCTTTTTGAGTTTCAAAGCAAGATGAGCAAATGTTTTCAGTTGTTGATGTAGTAAATGGCTCCATAGCTGGCGTGATACATGCTTTTTTAGGACTGAGGCATTTTAATCTGATTTTTAGTGTCTATAAAATACTTCTTTTCCTTTTCCTCTCACTTCTGCTTGAAACATCTTCCTGTAATAATTTGTTTTCCTGTAATAATTTGAGCACGTAGCGACAGCACAAGTAGGCATACTTACAAGAGAAGCAAGACTTTCTTAATATTTCACCAAAATAACAAGTAACACCGATTAACACAGGAACAAATAGCTAAGAATTAAAGAATCGCCAGAGGACGCTCTCGGGCCCCACAAACTTCCCGTCAGCTTTGTGACGTCAAAACTAGTTTCGTCCCCTCTTTTCGGGGTTACCAAAACTTCAAAGGTATGAGCCAGCCCTTGTATTTATTTCCCTGGTCCTGTCACGTGATGATGGCGACATCTGAACAACCATTCCACTCTTCGAGCTTCCATACCACACTAATGAGGATTTTGATCACTGATGGCAAATTTAGGTACACCAGGTTACATACGCTCCAGACATTTTATTCAAAACTAGCCGCCTTCAGCGACCAGCTGGTTCGCCCATATTAGAGCTTATAACTTAAAATGATTCAGTTATTTCAAAAAATGCAACATATGTATGATGCTTGAAATTGTTATGGTTTATTTGATGTTAATAATTTGTTAATAAAGCTATTTATCCGACGAAGTTATTTCCGCTTTGAATTTTTTTTAACGTAATAAACTGTCATTTTTGAAAAAAAAAACATATGAAAACTCAAACTAATGACTATTATGAATTAAGTAAAATGTCATGAAAAAAAGGAATTTTTCGTTTATTTTTTTTAGATAAAACAATTAGTTCCAAAATGAAAAACTAAATAGAGATGCATCCAATATGAAATAGTAAAAAGATCATCCTTAGATGCATAAATTCAAAGTTCTAAGTTTCTAGTTCGTAAATGAAATTTAAAGTTTAGAGAATAGTACATGAATGCAGGTTTTAGCTGCTTATGCTCAAATATTAATTAGAAATTGTTGTTACCTTTTAATTTTGATAAAATGGTATAAGAAGTAAAAAACTCTATAATTCGCGCCAATATTAGACAGTCTTTAAAACATCATCATTCATGCGCAATCAGAAAACATTGTAAATTTATGCATAAAAACATTTATAACAGTGGAAAGCTATTTCAATTCTTTTTTAATTTGATGTTTCATTATTTGTTTCGCTCTGTTTGTGGTATTCTAATTGAGTTTATTGAAGAATTGGTAAAGTTGTATAATTTGAAACAGGAATAAAAATTAGATAAAATTCCGCAAAAAAAGTCGCATAGCATTAAGAATAATATCAGAGGAAAGGTCACTTTTCACATTTCAAAATGGAATAGAAGCGGTTTACGCGTAAAATGAGTTTAAAATGCTTGAAAATTGTAAAAAAAAAATCAGCATTTATCTTAACATAATCAATTAAAAAATAGTTTAAAATTTAAAGGGGAAAAAATTTTCGTTTCTGTGAATCTTTTTGCTAAAACCAACCGCAGTACAAACCGCCTCCTACTCCGGGTACAGGCAAATTGCTTCCATGTCATCTCGAAGAAGGGGGGGGGAAAGGGGGCACCCTACCTTCCTCCTAGAGGAAACAACGTTCCGTGACCTTGACCACGAGGGGTGTTGTCTATTCAGTGTCCTTCACCGATTTCAGAACAATAGATAATGCTTTCAAAAAGATTTTAGGTTAGCTTAGGTTATATTAACGTCCCGTTTTGAAGCAACACGAGGGCTATTTAGGGACGGACCTGGTAATTTTGAACCGCGGTCAGATGACGAGGACGACACCTGAGCTGGCACCCCCCTCTCCAAACTTCCGCGCCACACCAACGGGAGGACGTTTGGCCACTACGTATGATTTAGCGTGCAACAGGCCCCATACACGGCGGATCTTCAGTGGAATCGGGTTTCGAGCCTGTGACCCTCCGGTCTCGAGGTCGAGACCTTACCACTAGGCCACAGGCGGCCTCCTCAAAAAGATTTTAAAATTCGCTGAAATAATATACAGATTTGAAACTAACAACGTTAAAAAGGTGAAAATTTGCACTTTAAAATGGTATAAAAATAATTTTCGAGCGTTAATTACTTCGGAAGTTCTTCACGAAAAAACGGCCGAAAATGGCCAAAATTCGCTTAATTTTTAAATATTTAAAATTTGAATAAAAAATTGAAAAAACATCGCTCCGAGGTGCACATTCCCGCCCTCCAAATTAAACTTGTATCAAATTTGGTAGCTCTAAGTTCAACGGTCTGTTCTGTAGATCGCCAACAGACACACAGGCTTTCTCTTTTATTATTAACAGAAATAGAGATTGGGACAAACACGAGAGACTTTTTTTTAAAAAAAAGGGGGGGGGGGATAGAAGAAAAAAGACCAGAGCATCTGGTCTCTTTAGCAGGGTTTTTCTCCTCAGTTTCGATTTTACGGTATATAGAGTATATTTCAGAACAAGCAAGAAACTAGGCTAAACAGCGATTTGCAAAACTTTAAAAAAAAGTACAAAGAACCATTAACCGGGACTTCTGGTCTTTCTTTATCTGTGCCGGAAGCAGCCTGAGTTCCATGAGTTTGATATGCTTGATTTAGAAGATCAATAAGTTATCCCAAGACAACCCGAAATGTTTAGAAGAAACCGGGACAAACCTGAAAGACTTTTCAAAAAAGGAACAAAGAACCATTAATTGGGTCATCTGGTCTCTTTGGGCTGCACGAAGCCTGAGTTTCATGAGTTTGATATGCTTGATTTAGAAAGTTAATAATTGATTCCAGGACAATCCAAAATGTTTTATACGAAACTGAGACAATTTGAAAGACTTTTCAAAAAAGGGACAAAGAACTATAAACCAGGACATCTGATCTTTTCAGCTGGGCCACAAACAGCCAGGGTTCCATGAGTTTGATATGCATGACTTAGAAGGTCGCTAAGTATGATTTAAGGTAAAAAGCTCAAGCAAAGCAAGGATCCTTCTAGATGGGGTGGAGAAATCTTTTTTCAAAAATCTCCCAATGCAACATGTTTCCTTCCGCTTCTCATCACGTTGCGATTAGCAGTTTTTTTTCTAAAGATTCCAGAAACCGTTTTCGATGTTGATACCAAACAATAAATTTGAATTATTGCGCAAATATTCCCCTCTCTGTTGCTATCAGTAATATTACAATTTTTGTTTCTAATTTTGCGTGTTACATCTTTCAAAAGAAAGAAAGAGCCCTTTTCTGCGCGTTCCTTGTTGAACCTTGGACATCACAAAGTGAAACTAATTGCACTGACAAACGACAGATGGTATGATCTCTTCAAAACCAGCGGCGTGGAACGATTTTTTCGTTATTGTTTTGTTTTTTAAAATTCCAATCCTGTTGATGTTTTGCATTTACTTGTTTTCGATGGGGACACCCATTAATTTACGAGAGTAATATACGAATGCGAATACTCGTTTTGTGCTTTTTCCAGTGATACTAGTGGATTATATTTTTAAAAAGAAGTTAGATAAAAGAAGAATTTGAAAGAGGTGAAAAAAATTAAATGTTTTATGGATTCGTTTATGAATACAACTGCGCAGCTGAATCGCTTTTTATTTGAAAACTATAGAAGAGAAACGGAAAGTTTTGAAAGGAGTTTGCTTCTTTTATGAAGGAGAAATCCTCCTATTAGCAGCAGATATTGCGTTTTTTCCTTTTTCGTATCTTTGGGAAGATTTCAAAGGGTTTCAAGCTAATACAAAAATAAATATTTTATTTATGCCTCAACAAATTCATTGCTTGCATTAAAAATAACCAAATGCCCTGCCTGTAACGTGTATTTTTAAGGGTGACCAATGTAACATGAATTTTAGTAAAAATTTAGCACATCAGTTACTTTAAAATTTTCCACTAACAAATATCTTCTCTAAAACCAACCTTCTATTAAACCAGCGTTGCTCGTGGCATAATAACTTCAACAAAATAAAAAAAAAGACAAAATTTTTGAAAACGAAATCAAAACATATATATATATATATATATATATATATATTGCCATTGTGTCTTGATTGTTTTTGAGTTTTTTTCTTGTGTTTCCAAGTTTGTTTTGATATATATATATATATATTGGTTTCGCCCTCGATTTTTAGTGAAAGTACAAGCAGGAACTTGAGCGAGATATGAATAACGTTCTTTTAACTAAAGATATCAGCATATATGCGCGACTATCAAAAAGTATAAAACAAATAAATCAAATGATTCTTGGATCAGTAAAATGTAGTAATTAAGATTAGCTAACGCAATAAAATGATTGAAAGTATGACGTGATTTTCGCTTGCTACTGCCAGCCAATCGGATAGTAGAAATGTATTCTGGGAACTGAGAGTAACCTTGGATCGTGTCGAAAGCAGCGTCGATTCGGATATGCGAGAGAAGATGTTTTGAACTGATCAATAAAAAAATTCATAGAAAATTGGTGAAAGATATTTTAACCATTCTTGTTTTAAAACAGGGATAAATATTCCGGTTTATACCTAAAAAAAATTGAAAATGATAGCGATGTTAGACCCTCGGATGCAAGAAAATAAAAATTGAAAGTTAAAAATATAAAGGAAAAGTGACTCAAAATTCAGTAAATTATGTTGGAAATTCAAAACAGACTTCATTAGAACGAAATTTTTTTGTTGCTTTTGTAACATTGCCTTGCATTGTTGTAATAAAATGAGTTATTGTATCGCCAGTTTGTTAAATCCATTTATTAAACCTCTGTTCAATCATATTTGACGTAAACTTACGTCTCTCCATAGTGGTCTAATGGTGTGTCAGGAAAGGAAAAAATTACGTCGAATTTCGGGTAAAGTTAAACGCTTATAGCTCCGCAACCAAACAACATAGAATGTTGCTTTTAGTTCCATTTAACAGAGAAAGGTAGACATTGAAGATGGCAAAAGTAATTTTAGAATTTGTAATTACGGTTTAGTCACAGTCGAGTTGCAAAATTGGTGAAAATCACGAAGAATTTTACATAGAGTCATATAGTCACACTAGACTAATAGTCACACATTTTTTTTTTTTTTGTTTTCTGACTCGGGAGGTTTAAAGTGTTAGGGATTGATCAAAATCTCGAAGTTAAATTTTTTAATCTGCTGACGTACCAAATTTTGATAAAGATCTGCGGTTCTAGTTATAAAACCATAAATCAAATTAAAATGATACAGTTATCTCAAAAAATGCAACATATGTATGGTGCTTGAAATAGTTTCTATGGTTTATTTGATGTTAATAATTTGTTAATAAAGCCATTTATCCGACGAAGTTATTTCCACTTTGAATTTTTTTAACGTAATAAACTGCCATTTTCGAAAAAAAACCATGGGAAAACTCAAACTAATGACTACTATGAATTAAGTAAAATGTCATGAAAAAAAGGAATTTTTCATTTATTTTTTTAGATAAAACAATTAGTTCCAAAATCAAAAATGAAATAGAGATGCATCCAATATGAAATAGTGAAAAGATCATCCTTAGATGCATAAATTCAAAGTTCTAAGTTTCCAGTTCGTAAATGAAATTTAAAGTTTAGAGAACAGTAAATGAATGCAGGTTTTAGCTGCTTATGCTCAAATATTAATTTGAAATTGTTGTTACTTTTGATAAAATGGTGTAAGAATAAAAAAGGAATTTTTTGAAATAAAAAAGTAAAAAACTCTATAATTCGAGCCAATATTATACAGCTTTTAAAACATTATCATTCATGCGCAATCAGAAAACATTGTAAATTTATGTATAAAAACATTTATAACAGTGAAAAGCTATTTCAATGGTGTATCGGGAAAGGAAAAAATTATGATGCTTTTCGTGGTATTTTTAAACGCTTAAAGCTCCGAAACCAAATGACATAGAGAGTTGGTTTTAGTTTTATTTAACAGAGAAAGGTGGACATTGAAGACTGCAAAAATAATTTTAGAATGTGGAATTAAGGTTTTGTCACATTCGAGCTTCAAAGTTGGTGAAAATCATTAAAAATTTTGATGACGTCACAGCGACCGATGCGCGCGCACGCAGACTACCCAAGAACATTTGGCAATTCATTCATCTATCTTAAGTTCACGTGAAATATTACTCAAGAACTGTTGAATTAGGTCGAATTTCGTGGTAAAGTTAAACGATAATAGCTCCGCAACCAAATAACATAGAATGTTGCTTTTAGTTTCATTTAACAGAGAAAAGTAGACATTGAAAATGACAAAAATAATTTTAGAATTTGTAATTACGGTTTAGTCACAGTCGAGTTGCAAAGTTGTTGAAAATCACGAAGAATTTTACATAGATAGAGTCACATAGTCACACTAGACTAATAGTCACTGTAGACTATAGAGTTAATAGTCACATAGAGCTACTTTAGTCACAGAAAGTCACAATTGAGTAAGGTAAGTAAGTCTACGCCCCTCAATGCCAGCGGCTGTTTCGCAGAGGCAGCCTCCCGTCGAATTTATTTATTTATTTTTTCATATAGTTCAAAAAATTTATTTTTCCTTTAGTTTTAATAGATACACTTTTTAGATGTGATCTTTCTACTGCATGATAAGTTTTGCTGGAAATTAAAACGACGGACTGAAATTAATTGCAGTGAAACCTCTCTACAGCGGCCACCCTTCATCCAAGGAAAAATTGCCGCTCAGATGGGTGGCTGCTTTAAAGGGGTGCTATGTTTGGACGCACAAAATGCTTACTTAAAAACAAGCTGTGACGTATTCGACAGTGTCGAACAAATGGTAGCAAGTCAAACAGCCATACTAACATAAAATCTCAAGGAATTTAATTGATAGGAAATAAAATATTTACAATACATGAATTGTACATTTCTTGACTATTGGAGGATAATTAAGTAATTCGGTCTCGATTAGTTAGAATAGAAAGTTCTATTAGTCTTCGGAGAGTCTGGTTCTAGGACGGTAAGAGACTAGAATTTATCCGCTGCCCGGAGTTGAAGACGGAAATCAGTTCTATCTTGAGAACGCCCAACAAGAGGAAGACGAGAGAGTTCAGTATAAGTCTCTAGACTTCCAAATAGCACGACTTCGGTGCGATAACTTATTATCTACGATCAGTTTAGTAAAATACTTCTTTTCCTTCAGGAGAGCGAGGCTCTATTCGGAGAAATAGTTCCCTAGAAGTACAACGGTACTTCTCAAAACCTTGCGTGATTTTGCTATCACGGCTTCGCAAAACAGAGCTAATGCTCTAACAGATGAGATTTAATCTCATCCAAAATTATCTTCTTCACTCTCGGATCAAGAATCCGAAAAGTGAGTCTTCTCTCATAATTTCTCTCGTTCCCCGAGATGGGGGTCTCTCTCTTCTTGTTACGTTTCCCCCCGATTTTCCGTTGATAGGTTGAGGAGGGTAAGGAGATGATGGCCTGTCATTCGCTCTCGCCTGTGGAGACCTAAAGTCCATGACCTGCCCCTTTTTGGATCAGCTGATCCGCTACCATCAATCTGGTGATTTTTCAATCTCCAACCTAGGGCGTGACAACCCGACAGTTTTAAGTCTGGTTTTAGCATTTTGTCGTCTCTTTGACGCCGTCCAATTGTAAGAATCTGTATTTCGCAGGGAAGCTGTATAGTTCAAGTGGGGGGTCTTAGACCCCACGCAGACCGACCACACGGGTGCTTTTAGTAGCGTCTTTCTCTGAGAATTATATGATTTTCTGAATTCTCACAAAGCCTTATTCGTTATTTCTGATAAAAAGAATTTTAAACCCTCTTAGAAAAAGTAATTTATTCGAAATTTTCTAATTTTTTTTTAAAGATACAGTTTATGTTTGCTTGGATCTTTCGAACTTTTCGGATCGAACATTTTTTCCATTTTTTTTTTTTTTAATTGGAAAAATATATCTCTAATCTTTTTGTCGGTTCATCTATTTTTCTTAAAGTCTGTTCAACTGAAAGTTTCATTTGCTGATGGTCGTAACCCATACCAGCAGCTTCTTTGACAGAGTCAGAATCAGCGCCTGAAAGGTACAAATGAACTTTTAAATGCCGGACCCGGATAGATACCGAAGTTTTCTTTTCTCTTCACTTTGGGAAAATAATAATTCATTTCGGTCTCATTTCTGATATTTTTGAGTGTGCGAATTTTTTTTCTTTTTCGTTCTCTTTTTCCTGGCTTTTCTCTTAACAAAAGATCCAATGTCAGGAAGAAAAATGGAACTACCCCACTGAAATTGAACGTGCGACCCACCTGACCGCTCAGAGGGGTTTGAGTAGCCGTTAGAGGTTATTTTAACATTATGTCTAAGGGCCAAAAATTCTGTGCCCAACAAAAATGGCCGTTAACAAAAGTTTTACTGTAATTGAACTAAATTAAAATTAATACTCAGTGGAGGCGAGTTGGGGGGGGGGCACTTTTAGCTGACAAAATTTTTACTTCATTTTTGCTGCCTAAAACTAGGAATTATTTTTAAAAAAAGCATCAGTGTTCTGAAAAGCTAGCTAATTTTGTAATTAAATTTTTAAATTTTGTTGTCTCCTATACTTCCGGGTACTTTTAGGTGTCTAAAAATATCCCCCCCCCTACTTTTGCCACCCAATCGCTTCCAATATTAATACTAATTATATACTAGGCGAAACAGCTGGTCACTAGACGGCCAGAATCAAATATTTATCAATATTGTAAGATTTCGTGTGTAGCAGAGACTAAATAAATAGCCGTTTTAATATCAAAAATACATTTATTTCGCTATTAACAAAATGAAGTCGTTAGGTCGTACTGAACTGTTTTTTTCAAGCTTGAAACATAAAATCAATTACAATCGTTCACATTTCCCACGCTATCTGCGCCTCCAGAAACAATACAAAAAAAATACTGATAAGGCCGTAGTCAGTTCAGTATTTTAAATATAAGACTGGAGACTTAAAACAATTCTTTATACGAGTTTTAGAGAAGTGATACTTCTCTGCTGTGTTTAGTGACTAGTTCAATGCTTTCGATCCATTTCCACAATCTGGGCCAACATTTTCACAAATAGCAACTTCTGTAACAGAACATCCTCTTCCTCCTGCGATGAGGGAATTTAAAACCAACCAAATTTGAACTGTCCATCCTGCGTCTTCATCTTTCCCTCATCTCACCATCCTTTTCTTTGGAGATGGAAGGTCTCGTTTCACCATTTCAACATTCAACTTCGCTTCTTCCTCAGTAGTACAGTAAGTGAAGAGTTTGAAAAAAACAAAAAATAATATAGTTTTGAAAATTGGTACACATGTTCGTGAGGGGCTTATGAAGAACATACTAAAAATTCCCGGTCTTGGGGCGGGGGGGGGGGGGGAGCTCGCGGCGCCATCTTGGATTTCATTCCCCTTTTTTAGTTTTTCTTGAATATCTCGAAAACTATTCAAATTTCAAATTACATATTATTTAACAAATTAAAAAGCATACGCTTCCCTACAAATACATATTTTTATTTTTCATCCAGCTTTAATAGTCTTGGAGATAATGGGTCTAAAAGGTTGCTGCAATCTTCGATTTCCTCCCCCCCTTTTCAGTTTTTCATTAATATCTCGAAAATTATTCATTATTCAAATTACAAGTAATTTAGCAAATTAAAGAGCGTGCGATTCCCTACAGATAGGTACTTCGATTTTTCTTCAAGCTTTAATAGTTTTTGAGATAATTGGTCTCGAAACGGATGAATTTGTAAAAAAATCTTAATTGATAATACAATAAACGAAGGGTTTGAAGAAAACAAAAAATCATAGGTTTAAAAATTGGTACAAATGTTCTCGAGGGTCTCCTGTTGAACATAGTAAAAGTCCTCGATCCTCGGAGGGGAGCCCGCGCCGCCATCTTGAATTTCATCCCCCATATCCCCTTTATTAGTTTTTTCTAAATATCTCGAAAACTATTCAATTTTTAAACTGCAATTGATTTAACAAATTAAAGATCGTAAAATTCCCTACAAAAATACACTTTTATGTTTCAGCCAGCTTTAATAGTTTCCGAGATAATGGATATGAAATTCTGCCATCATCTTGGATTTCATGCCCGTTTTGTAAGGGTTTTTTTTCAATATCACAAAATGAATTCAATTTTCACAATATATATCGTAATCAATTTGAAGAGCGTAAAATTCCCTACAAGCGCATGCTCTTTTTTTTTTTTATGTTTCATAGTTTCCGTGATACTAGGGTCTCAAAGTTTGTCGCCATCTTGGATTTTTGCCCCCTTTAGTTTTTTTTAATATCTTGAGAATTATTCAATTTTAAATTATATGCAACACATTAAAGACAATTATGCAAAACAAATTAAAGACAACTAAATTCTCTAATAATATAACAGTATGTATCTCTAGGGAATTTTATGCTCTTTAATTTGTTAAATAATATGTAGTTTAAAAATTGAATAGTTATCGAGGTATTCGAGAGAAACAAAAGGGGGGATGAAACCCAAGATGGCGGCGCGAGCTCATCCCCAGGACAGGTGACTTTTAATATGTTCATCATAAGTCCCTTGAGAACATTTCTACCAATTTTCAAAGCTATATGATTTTTTGTTTTTCTTCAAACCCTTCATTTATTGTACTATCAATTAAGATTTTTTACAAATTCATCCATTTTCAGACCAGTTATCTCAAAAAATAATATTAAAGCCTGAAGAAAAATCAAAATACCCATTTGTAGCCAATCGCACTTTTTTAATTTGTTAAATCATATAAACTTTGAATATTGAATAGTTTTCGAGCTCTTGAAGGAAAACAGAAAAAAGGGAGGAAATCCAAGATGGCGGCAACCTTTGAAACCCATTATCTCCGAAACTATTAAAGCTGGAAGAAGAATAAAAGTATGTATTTGGAAGAAATTTTACGTTCTTTAATTTGTTACATCATATGTATTTTGAAAATTGAATAGTTTTCGAGATATTCAGGAAAAACTAAAAAAGGGGGAAGAAATCCAAGATTGCGATGAAAGCTCACCTCCCAGGACCGGGAACTTTTAGTATGTTCCTCATAAGTCCCTTACGAACATGTGTACCAATTTTCAAAACTATATAATTTAATGGAGAACTACTGTGTTTTTGTCAATAATCTAAATTTCATAAATATATTACAAGCAGTTTTAATGTTTTCGAAAATTCTTAGGTGAAATTTATTGCAATTTTGAAATTTCTCTTACGTACGAGCAGTTATTTTAACTTATAAAAGAAAGTGAGTTTCGCGCGGAACTAGAATTAATGATATTTACCTATTCGTGTCTAATAATTTATTTTTTTTAGAGGAACCTACAAATAGTGATCTTGTTTATTTGACCCGTAATATCCTCTCAGTTTCACATGTCTGTATTAAAAGCAACGTATTTTTATTTAGTTTATTATTTTTTTCTATGCAATATGTAATAATTCGTTGATCTCTAAGACTCCCCAATACATTTTAAAATCCCTCCGTCGTGGCGCCATCTAGTGATCCGCATTTCAGCTATAATATAATAAACCACTTGTCGTAGAATTCACAGTGACGTTTTAACAGCAAGAGAAATATTTGAAGAAAAGTAGCTAATAAATGTATACAAAGAGCTTTTAAAATAATGTGTTTATTTAGAATTAACTGAATTTTACGAATTCGATGAGTTCAGATGAATAAAATGGAATATGGCTACTTCGAAACCGATACGACCACAATAAAAATTCAATTAATACAAAACTTCGCATTAGAAAAAAAAAGAAAAGAGGTTCTTAAAATGAGTGCTGTAAAAGAAAACTAAAATTTTTTAAGAAAAAAGCGAAAAAGATTTGTTTTTAATGCGTAACTGTTTTAATAAATAATATTAATGAATAAACAGTAACTAATTTTAATAAGTGAAGAGTAATAATAAAAATTAATAATTTTATAAATAATAATTTAAATTTAATAAATAAATAATTTTGTGAAAAAACAGCAAATGTTATTTTGAATTCAATAGTTGTACACTACAACTTGAGAACAAACAGTACAATTTATGTCTAAAGTTTTCAAAAAAAAATTTTTTTTAAGTAAGAAATATTTTATTGATTTTTTGATTGAATGCATTTTAGAGTAGTTAAATCCCAGAGTGAATTAAGCGCCATAGAACTTTATTCACTTACGATCACAGAAGACACATCTTTATCAATGAAAACAATTCAGGAAAAAAAGTTATAATTTTAATTTTTTTTATTTCGAATTAATCAAAACTAATTCGAACCAAATGATGTTTTTATCTTATGTTATTAGGAATTTCAACGAATCAGAGGAAAAAAAATTCGAATTATCCAAGTTCCTTTATGATTTAAAATATTTTCCAGACAATAATTTTAATAAAGCACAAAATAATGTAAATAAATTTTAGTCTGAATTTTCACTCTCGGGTTACAATTTATTATGGCGTTCTACTAGAAATAAAAAAAAAAAGATAGCTGCTTTTAGAGGACCTGCACAAAAGTATTTACATAATAACAGGGCATATTAAGGGCACTTAACGTAGGATCATCGTACTAAATTACAATTTGAAGAATATATTGGTTGTAATAAAAAGAATTACACTGTCTTGTCTTTTATAGGTTTTTTTTTAAATAAATTTAGAAAAAAGAAAAATACTGTTTATATTTCTTAAACAAATCGGAGGCCAAAAAAATTCCCATCCGTCGAGCCGGAGTCGAACCAGCGACCTATGGATATCTGTTCAATTCACCTACAGTCCACCGCTCTGCCAACTGAGCTATCGACGGATGCTAGAATCGTGGAAATTATAATTGACATTCAGAACGGCTGGCTTTTATACGTTTACAGTTTTAAGTATTTTTGAAGTTCACGAAGATATAATTCTGAGATAGGACACTGGAACATTTTTTGACAGTTTTAACATTAGAATTATTAGGTTGGTCTTTAATAATTCAAAAATTTAATAAGGAAGAAACAATCAGAGTTTTTAATGTGTAGAGGTTTTGTTTGATTTCGGTAGAGCTTTACCGACTTCTTTTCAAGGTCGACAAATCAGCAAAAGGAATTAGGCTACATCCGTTTCTATTAAAATATTGTGTAATAATATGTTTCTAAATGAGAATCGCAAGTAATAAAAATTATTTTCGATGTGTTTGTGAAACTTCAATCGAAAAGTACAAGAGCAAAAAAGTTTGATATATCTTACAAACATAAAATTAACTTTAAATATTCGCCAACTTTTTAATGCCAGGGTGATCATAAAAGAAACTTTGACCTCCTAGGAGCATACCGTTATAGAAAATGGAATAAAATTTCGAATGCAGGTATTATACAGTATACGCTCAACAATGATGTAGAAAACAATAGTGAAGCTCTCACAATTACGGTTACAGTGACGAAATTTCGAAATTTTCAAATGGCAACACCTACTCTCTTACACGGAAACGTGATCCTCAGAGTAAAAAACTTCAAATGGAACAGTATTTTTAGAGCAGAAAGCGGTGGCGGTAGGCAGATACAAATAAAAGCTCTTCTATCTCTTAATTACTATTGGTTATTTTCACTTTTTTTTCCTCACATGTGCTTAACGCTGTCATTTTTCGCTCTAAAAATACCGTTCCAACTCCATTTTAAGTTTTTTTACTATGAGGATCACATTTTCGCGAAAAAAGTAGGTGTTGCCATTGGAAATTTGCGAATTTTTTTTTCTCTGTAACCGAAACTATGAGAGCTGAACTATTGTTTTCAACGTCATTCTTGATCGCATACCGTATAATACCTGCATTCAAAATTTTATTCCGTTCTCTATAACGGTATGCTCGCTAAGGGATCATATCCCAGCAAAGTTTTTTTATAATCATCCTGTATATTGAAGTTTCACAAGCAAAGCTACCTACCTCAGTTTTTTGAAATTTCAAAGAGGAAGAAAATAAAAAATGAATTTTTCGCAACCATTCCTGTTTTTTTCTTTATTAGTAATAATTAATACTCAAAAATAAAATAAACTGGATTTTAACATTGATATATATATAATTTTAATAAATTTTTCAAAATTAATTTGAAATGCAATTTTATGACAAAGCTTATCTTTTATATATATATCAAAACCAACATATAAACACAAGATAAAAACTCAAAAACAGTAAAAACCTTCTTATATATATATATTATATGGGCTGGATTTCCCATAGGGCCAGCCTACCTAGGGCCTGGCCTCGAGCGCAGCAGTCTGAGGGGGGCGTTTGCACTGAAGAAATAGCAAAATATTTACAAAATTTTCAAAATAGTTTTGAAAAGATCATAAAATGGTTTTTTTTTTTGAATTTATATCCATATACATTAAATAAAGTTATCGGTACATCAAAGTTGTCTTCTCTTCAACTTGAGCTGTCTTGCAGGAGTGGCATTCGAGTCCGCATATTTTCATAAAAAATTATTTTTCGTAAAAAAATACATGCTTTTGAATATTAGCTGTTCATATTTTTATATAAAACTAGCCGCCTTCGGTCTGCTGGTACGGTCATCATTTTAGTTGCATTAATTTTGGTCTGTAACCTAACTTAATTTAGTTGTGAATTTATTTGATTTTCTGTAAACTGAAAACGCAAATTGCTACAAGACCAAGAAATGAATTGAAGAAAACAATGCACAGAAAATACATTTGTATTTAAATTAAATTTTGATGACTAAATATTCGGAAAATGTGCTCATGGTTTGGGGCTAATGAGTTTAATTCGCTAGGCCTTTAGATTCAACTGTTAAAAAAATGTTCGCCAGAGAGATTTTCCAAAAAATATTGACTAGGAAAAAATGAAAAGAAACTTTTACCGTTCACAAAATTTATTATTTGGAAAAATGCTGACAGATCTCTTTAAAGGATTTTCTTGGTGCTCTTTTAGGGAAATATAGTTTTTCTTTTCAGGTTATTTCATTTATTCCTTCAAAGCATATTATTCTTGCATCCAATATGTTCAATGACGTAGTTATTTTGAGCCTTTCTCACTTGGAAGGTTTTTCTTGTATTACCGTTAGTTTTCAAAGAAACGCGATCAGTAATACATCTAATAAAACAAAGTAACCCAGTTAGTTTACTTAATTTATATTTAGATGCATTCATGACAATGACAAGATAATTGACGACGACTAATAATAGCCAAAATAGACATCTTTATTAGATGATAAAAATATAAGCATATATAAATACAACCGATTTAATCTTAATCCTCGATTAAACATACTTACGAAAATAGAATTAGCCGGGGTCAGCAGAAGGGCGATGATAATAGTTCGTCATTTCTAATACTACTACACATTACTATTACCAACGTTATCACAATTCTAACCGTATTTATATTGGTAAAAGATGCGACGTTCATAGAAGCTATTTAGCATAAACCCAAACTGGTTTGCTTTACTGATTGATTGATGTTAGATCTCGTCTAACAATAACCATGATTCGAAAAGGTTGATCAAAAAGAACATTTTGGCAATCAGTATTTGTAGCAAAGCTAATAGTTTTGCTGAAAAATTTGGACATGCGCAGATATTTAGGCCAAAACACTTAATTGTAAAATGCTTTATTTCGAAAGCAGAAAGAAAAGCCTATAAAAAAAGATAATTCATTTTCGCATAAATTTCAATTTCCATTAAATTCATATTTTCGGTTTTAGGGGATATGCGACTCTTAAACCTAGAGGAAAGAGGCAAAAACTGTCAAATTTGATACATTGTCTCTCTGAAACAATACATTTCAGAAACTCGCATTTTTTCCTAGAAAAATATCTATTCATTCTGTTATAGTATACAGATTTTCAAACCTTAATACTTGTATGTATTTATTGGAGAGAGTAATAAATACGAGTATAATTTTTGATAAAAAATGAAATTACTTTGCGCACATGATTATGGATAAAATATTGCTCTAAACACAATATTTTGGGTTTCTAAGTAATCCAAAAAGTCTGTTTAAGAAATTGAACCACAATTTATTTACATATATATTAGGGTGGATCGAAAAGTAAAAGAAAAAAAAAATTTGAAATTATTTTTGGCATGGGGCGGGAAAGTTGTGTCTTAAGTATATTAGTTTATATAATTTTTTTTATTGAAATTCATTTATATCTTCCGGTGCTCCAAGCGCCTCAAAAATAGTTAAAAATTGAATTTATGAATTTTTTTGTTTTGTTTTGAAATTATTTTTGGCATGGGGTGAGAAAGTTGTGTCTTGAGTATATTAGATTTTATATATATTTTTTTTATTGAAATCCATTCATATCTTCCAGTGCCCCCGAATAGTTAAAAATGACATTTTTGGGGGGGAAATTTATAAAAAAAATATTTTCAAAATTTCCTTTAGCGCTGGGTAAGAAAGTTTCGTTTTGGGTATATTAATTTACGTTTTTTCATTATTATTAAAATTCATTCATATCTTCTGATGGCCCAAACGCCCCCCAAAAAGTGAAAAATTGACATTTTTACAAATATCTATAAAAAATTGTGAATTAATGAAAAATTGGCAGATTATTCAAGTATTAAAGTATAAACTTATAAATAATTATAATTTTATAATAATACATGACGTATAAATTTAATAGTCAAAGCAGTAAATCACTAAACTTATAAAAAGTGAACTTGCATCATAGATTTTTTTAATTCTATTAGTTTGAAGATTTACATATTTCTAAAGAATGTAATCCTTTTTGGTATTATAAGGCTTGATAAGACTTCTTGATTGTATCCTATTCAATATGAAGCCGTGTCCCTTCTCTTCTCCATATACACTTTCCGACGCTTGAGACCCTAAGCGAAAACATCTTTCAACAGCTTGGGTATGGCATGCATATTTTGATCATTCCTCTGTTTTTCTAACTTTTAGCATGGCCTCAATTTCTTTAAATGGTACATTCATCAAAAGAGGCGATTCAAAAGGTCCAACTCGTTGCCAGTTAATAAGTGCAAAATAATCCTTTGCTTTAAAGTCTATTCTTTGGTACTTGAAAAATTCTTATTCTGATAATCCTCTGGTTTCGTTCCTAGCATAAATGAGTTTTCGTAGTGCTAAAGACCTTATATTCTCTCTGTTATCTGTGAGCATTGACAATACCAAATTTTCAGGATGACAAAAGAAGCTATTTCGTTGAATAAAAGTGTCTGCTATATTTCTTAAATTGGGTTCCAAAAATCTTGAAAATGAGATAAGTCTCCAAATATGCCGCGCTCTTTCTGTTATGGAGGGCTTTGTCTTGACAGGGAACCATACAGGTTGAGTTTAGTTTAGTTTAGTTATATTAACGTCCCGTTTTGAAGCAACACGAGGGCTATTTCGGGACGGACCTCGTAATTTTGAACCTCGGTCAGATGGCGAGGACGACACCTGAGCTGGCACCCCCCCCCCACTACGTATGATTTAACGTGCAACAGGCCCCATACACGGCAGATCTTCGGTGGAATCGGGTCTCGAACCTGGAACCCTCCGGCCCCAAAGCCGAGACCTTACCACTAGGCCACCGCGGCCTACCATACAGGTTGAATATACCTTCATAATATATGCTGCAAGATAATAAGATTGTCAGATGATTTTACTGTGACCACATACAATCTTAAACTTCTACCTGCAATTGTTAGCCACCTTGAAAAAGCAACTGGACCAGGCTTTCTTATTGCAGTTCAGAATAACATTTACCACGTGATATCGCTAGGCAAATATCATATAGATATTACTGATCATTGCTGAGAACCATTCTATCTATATTATATGGCATATTCTCCACACTTATTGAAGAAAAAGGAGCTACAGGTAGCTCCTCGCAGGTTTTGATTGCTTTACCAATTGGTCGACAAAATTCTTTAATACCAGTTGTTGCACCATCCAAAGAATTTAGTAGAACAAGCTTAATTCACTACTGAGAATCATTTTTTTAACTATCCATTAAAATTTCTTTGTGTATAAGTAATTTTCTCATCCTTATACTGAAAATATCAATAAAGAAAAAAAAAAAATACCCCTAAAAATATTGTTAAATATTTTTTCAAACTGTTTCTAATTTTCTTATTTCGCCACGAGAGCGAAGTCGATCGGCTGAAATCGGTGTGTGTGCAAGCACCAGTAGGTTTACATGTGTCACTGGGACCCTCCCGTAGCTGCCGATGCCAGCGAAGCGCAGTGGCAATTCTCGACAGGCGATCGGTTTTTTGCAGGCGCCAATACGTGTGCAAGCTCCAACCTTTGCAGACCGGTTTCAAATCGGTCGACACTAATCGGTGTGTGTGCAAGGGGCCTTACCCGTGGGTACAGTCTGCTCAGTCGGACCTGTGAATGACCCACCAAATTTTATGGCCTGATGTTCGTGGAACAGATTTTGAAACCTCTCCAGGGTCTAGAGGCTTGAGCTTATCGCCTGTACAAAAAACTAAAGAGGGGGCGCCAAAATGAAAGGAAAATTTTTGCCGTTTTCGCTGGAGATCTCATGTCAATCAAACCATTTTTTTCCTCCCCTTTACGTTCCATTTTTGTCGCCACCCGGAATTTGGCGCCAAGGGCAGTTGCCCGGTCCGCCTCTGGTATAAGGCATTGCTCAGACTAATAATTAACTATGCATCTCCCAATTGGGTAGCCGCAGCAAAAACCCACATTGTTAGATTGGAAATCCTCCAGCACTTTACATTAAGAATTATCACGGACGCACCTTGGTTCATCCGAAACAAAAATATTTTGCATGACCTAAATATGACAAATATTCAAAATTTCTTTAGCAAACTTGCAATTAATTTTTTCAGTAATATTGACAACCATTCAAATCCGGCCATTAGTTCGATCCAAATTATGATCCTACTCTTCCTAAAAGGAAGCGTAGACCAAAAGTACACTCTTACTTACAGCCCAACATTAAACCAAAGCAAACAGCATTCAGAGATCCAGCAACCGCATTAGATCAGGATCCCCCCTCCCCCGAAGGCCATATCTGTCCTTTTCAGGACAAGCTAGGGAACGCCTTGAGGAAGGAGTAGTGAAGATAGAATTCTGCAGGCAGTGGTAACCCCTACCAGACCTCCTCCGACACCTAAGCGATCAAACAAGGAAGTCAAGCAGTCAGTCAACGAAGGTAATTATGCTCTCAGCTACTCAATTTCTTTTCTTTTTCTCGTTGTAGGAATGGTTGAATGAATGAGATGTGCGAAAGGAGAACGAATGTGTGTGATGATAATGAAACTTCACTAATTAATGACTTCTATTTTTCAGCCCCGATCAATAAAATAATTCTTTCTTTATATCAGGTGAAAGCATCTTGTTAGAAAAATTTTTAGTCTTTAATTTCTTAGGTTCGAAGAAATCCATCATCACTGCTGGTATAAGTGTAACAGAGAATGTGCTATGCGGTCACCACCGAAAAGTCCGATGGCTATTCTTGATGGAGCAGGGGCAAGAGCTATATGACATTTAGATTGAATTTCACTAGAAATCAAAGGATCTATGTTCAGTTCCACAAGAGACTTCAAATAAGAGAGGTTCAACGTTCTCTTCAGCAATCAAATTCCTCATTACTTCATGTGCTGTTGGCTGATCTTTTGTTAGTCAAGGTTTATTTGTTCCCACCATATCTTATAAAATATTCACATCGTGGTTTGTTATATGTTACAAATATCTGTTTTAAGCATCACCTGTTGGCATGCAGGCGTGGGTAATACACGCTATAACAACGTTTTCCCACTTACTGATAAGCATCCTGATATCAACTGCTACTAAAAACCAACAATTACAAAATTCAGCAACGCTCAAATATTCACTGCACAAGGAAGCAACGTACACACGATGGATTGGCAACGTGAATAATATTGGAAAACATTTTCGGTTGAGTTTATACTTTTGCGAAAATATAAAAAAATGTGTGTTTGGCTCAAATTTTGGGATCCACATTCGCATCTTACTATATTAAAAACCTTGATATTCAAATGATATGACAGTAGTGGGTAACAGGGTAAAATATTCCTGAATTTTAGATACTACTAAGGTAAAAAGACACCAAAATTTGTAGCGAGAAAATGTAAAGTTAGAAAGAAATGAAAGTGGAATTGTCCAAATACAGCAAATCAATTTTAACAATGACAAAAGAACGTGAAAGATTAAAAAGTGAAATAGGTTTAAAATGACAACAAATAAAAACGATATAAATTGTTTTTAAAATAATTTTGAAAAGTGATTAAAAATCAAAAAGATAGTACATGAAACATGTGTTGTTGAGAAGCTATCTTTTCACTTTTAAGATTGTTCGAAAATAATTTTTGTGTGATATGTTCTGAAGTTCCTGCTGAAAAACTTTAACAATTACCCTTTTTACTCCCGCTAGCTGCTTTTTAACGGCCTTCCAGGTGCGAAAGAACATGTGTGCCAAATTTCTTTCTAAACACGCATTGCATGTTTCAGATATAGATTCACAACATAATATTTGAATTTTGAACTCTAATGATATGACAGTAATTGTTAATGGGGAAAAAGAATGCCAGTATTATAGATATTAAGAAGGTAAAAAAATGAGGCCACAAACCTGTGGTTAAAAAAGTGCAAAGATTTCCCCTTTTTGGTCTTTTGATAAATTTTAAAAAGTATGATTTTGAAGGTTGTGCGAGAAAATAGGCAATGCAATAAAAACGGAAAAACTTATAAATGAATTATAATCTTATTTAATGAAATAAAATTTTTAAAAACCAGTCAATTAAAAGGCAAGTAAGCATTAAAAATTCAAAAGTGCTAAAATCTGAGACAAAATTAAGGCAAACTATAGACGAAGTCGCAACGATTTTAAAAAGCTGTTTTGAAATGTAATTTTCCGCACGCACAGATTAAAAGATGAGAAATTCTGCATGCGAAAATGAAGATCTCTAAGGAAAGCAATTTAACATTGACAAAAGCACGCGAGTGATGTCATAAGGTTTAAGATTACAACAAACGAAAGAAATGTTACAAATTGTGTTTAAATTAATTTTTAAAACTGATTATAAATGAAAAAAGTCATACAGAAATGGAACAGATGTCACTGAAAAGCAAATTTTTTAAATTTTAAGATGATGCAAAAGTAGCTTCCGTGCGATGATATGTTCCAAAGTTATGGCAGAAATACTTTAAACCTTTTAACCCCCTTTAAGTGGAGCTAGGAACTTTTTAATTGCGTAGTTAATCCGTCTAGGTGCTGAGGGACATGTGTGCCAAATTACGTTCTAATCCGTCAATGTGGAATTGCATAAGGTTCAAACACACAAATAGACATTGAATTTTATACAGATTCAATCACAGTGGCGGACTGTGTCCGGAAATGTTATTTGCCAGGAGACAAAGGGAAAAACTGGAAATAAGCATAGATTGGTTTGAATACTTAATATTAAATAAAAGATATTTTTTATTTGCACTTTGTAATGATTCAGTATTTAGTATTAAAATATTTTTTCAGTTCTTTGGCTCATTAATGTTATTAAAATATAATAATGTATTAAATAGTAATACCTAAAGCAATTTTGCTCCGAAAAAATTAGTTGCATTTTCATTTATTTAAAGTATCCTGAGGTTATTTCGAAAGGAGGAATCCTGGGGTTATTTTGCCACCATTCATGTCCGAGATTCTTACCATTTATCTAATTAGATGCCCCTTCTCTACCATCTCTTAACTACAGTAGAGAAGGAGTCATCTAATTAGTCTTTAGATATAAATCATGTTTGATTCAGACGGCGAACGACATGTTAAATCGTGGTATACTTTGCCAACTAAAAACATTTTAAATAAGATTAATTCATATGTAGATTCACTGATATATTAAATATACTAATTATAAAGATTAAAGGTGTAGAAATTATGAAATTTGTTTAATATTTATAAAATTGCAATTATCATTAAAAGTAAGCAAAATCATATTATTTTAAAACCTAATGACTGGCAAGTCGAAAAATAAAAGTTGTTTTTTTTAATTTTTTTTTCTTTATCAGAGAGGCCCTCAATAAGCATAATCCACCCTGGTGAAGCAATTTAAAAACAGTGAAGGTCCCAATATTTCATAGACACCGAAAGGATAACTTGAGCACCTCCAGCCAATAACTGTTTGACTCGCAGAAATATTTGCTACTTTCTGAAACACTAAATAAGTACCATTGAAATTTGTCTCATTTTGTTTTATTATTCATAGAGATTCAATTTTTATAATTAATATCGCTTTCGACTTTCAATTACAAAAATAAATTTTACAAAAAGAGTTACGAAATCTAATCAGAGTATGTTCATATCAGTAAGTAAACATATAAAACAATGATGTCAAGTGTAAAAACACGAATTAATAGAAAGAAAAATAAATTAAGAAATATACATATCATCTTATAAATCTTTAAAATTATTCATACTTGCTCAATCTTAATTTCTTAAGAATTCCATTCCTTTTATTTGGGTGTTTTATTGTATTCATATCACAAACAATTAGAACAAAACTTGTAACATACTTGTAACATTAGCTTTATATAAATATAATTAATTTTCCACTATCAGTCCTTAACGAAGAGCTTTCATATCAAATTAGTTAATGTACTAATATTTAAAATAATAAAGTCAGCTTAAACAACATAAAGGAACAAACAAAAATATTTAAAATTAATTTGTTCATGAAAGATGAAGTTGGTGCCTTTCTAAAAACATTAGTAATCATAAGTTCAAAAGAATTTCTTGCGCTTATGTTCTCCATATATTTCTATTCAATTAGGAATTTTTTTTGTCTCCGAAATAAAACTGTTTTCACTTCAGATTTACGATCGTGCTAAATTTGAATGGATTTCACTATCAGATTTCTCTTCCTTATGAATAGACTACAGCATACTGAAACTGGTATTAAAAGTTATGTGCTATCCCACAGATATCATACTCGAGAGCTTTGTCTTTCGTGTGGATAAGTAAATGCTGCTGAAAACAAATTTTAATCATACATATTTCACATGTAAAAGCTTCGTATGAGTATGAGTAATTAATGTGCTTTTAAAATAATTTCATATGTTTTACACTAGACATCAGAAGCTGAAGGGTTTTCTAATTTATGACCATTTAGTAAATGTCTTTGTAAATTGAGTCTTTGCGTGAAAGTTTTACCGCAGGCATCACAGCCGTAAGGCTTTTATTTTGTATGAATAAGTAAATGAGATTTTAAATTTCCTGTAAATCTGAATGCGTTACCACAAACTTCACATACATAAGGTTTTCCTTTCGTATGAACACGCAAATGACTTCTTAATTCACTTGCTTGACTGAATGCTTTTCCACAGACTTCACAATGGAAAGGCTTTTCGCTAGTTTGAATACGCAAATGTCTTTTTAAAGTTATTTCTTGAGTGAACGCTTTACTGCAGATTTCACAAGCATAAAGTTTTTCTTTTGTATGAATCCTTAAATGGGATTTTACATTTTCTTTCTTACTGAATGCTTTACCACAGACTTCACAAGCATATGGTTTCTCTTTATCAATCCTTAAATGCAGTGGTGGACTGGCCAGGTTGCCAGCTTGCCCGATGGCAAGTGGGCCCCTTAAACATAAGCTGATATGGGCCCCCAGGATCTGTGTATGTGAAAGAGAGAGTAAGGGAAGAATTTTTTTTCTAGAAAAATTCCTGCGTCTTTTCTAAAGCAAACAAAATAACAAGTAGTTTTATGTTCTTCACACAATCTTTTCTTTCTGTGCAAGGTCGGGACGCAATGACCACTCATATCACCCCCGGCAAGACGGAAGAGTGACCCCTCTGAGCAGGAAGACTGCGGTCCTTGAAAATGTCTAAATAACAATCTTTTTTGTTGTTAGTGCTTTTCACAGTAGTAAAACTGACGGAGAAGCGAACAAAGAAAATAGTCTACTTCGGACCCTCTGAAACTTACAAGGGGAAGGGGAATCATGTAATTTGACTCAAATTTTCCCTCTCTTTACATTGCTTTTCTAGTATTAAATAATGACAGTGGCGAACAGCTGAATAATTCATCTTATTAACTGTATGGATTAAATTATGCCAGTCAACTTTAAATTCACCAACTTATTTAATTTTTGGTAAGCTGAAGTCATTAATTGTTACAGAAAACCAAGAGATAAATTAGTTAAAAAATTGAAAAACAATGGTCAGGAAATGTATTAATATTTGAACTAAATTTTGATGTAGTATGTTTCGCATCTGATGAAATTAATGACTTAGGTTTTTACATTTAGCAGATAAAAAAAGGCTAAAAATCTTGAGAGTCAATGAAGTTATTTTTTTTATTGGTCAAGCATAATTCTAATTTAAATTACAATTATTACACTTTATTAAGCTAATTATAGAGTGAATATTTAACCTAATTAAACACAATCTCCAGGAAAAAACTTTTTTTACGTAACAGGAAAGATGAGTTTTAAGATCATTGCTAGAAATTAAATCTATCATAATAATATTGTAAATATGTCTAAAAAGTAAATTTATTTGAAGTAATGAGGAAAGAAAAAATTGGACTAAAAAACTCATGAATTGGAATGCAATTTTTGTTTTAAAAAAGTTTTTATATCGTAAGATGAAAATATAATTATATATCATGCTTCTTCTTTATCAGGAGAAAAATATAAGATTTATTGATTTGAAGCAATGAAAGTTGATTGACTTTCATTACAACAGTCCAAAGTATTGTTAAATAACTGTGCTTAAAAATATTTTTAAAAAATTGCAAAATTAAGGAGAAAATTGCACAGCAACTAAACTGTCATCATATTGAAAGATAAAAATTTTGAAGTTTAATAATGTGTAAAAATTATTTTTATGTGATAATATTTTTTGAGTTATAGTTGAAAAAATTCCCAATTCTTGCTTAATTTTTAATTAATTAAAATTTAAAAACTTTCCGAGATGCATATTCCTACTCTCTTATAGTATGTTTGTACCAAATTTGGTGGCTCTAGATTCAACGGACTGTAGAACATCAACAGACAGACAACAACCTACACATACATTATCTTTTATTATTTATTGAAAATTTGCATACAAAAGCATGATCAGAAGCAAAACATAGAAATAAGACTATGGTACTCCGTGTTAGATTTTATTGCTTAAAAAAATAAAATGCATCTATAACTTATAATTTTCTTATTTTCAACTGTCTTGTTTGAAATTGATTTAGTTTAAAAGTTTAATTCTTTTTATGTGAAGATGAATTGTTCGTCTTTTATAAAATTCTGCAATTTTTGTCCAAACTTGATGAAATTTTTTGCATGTGCTCTTTAAAACAAAAGGAGAATCACTATCAACTTTTCAAAGTCCTGTAGTTAATTAAAATTTCAGTGATTAAAAATTGAGCAAGATTTTGTTGTTTTTCCGGTGAAATCTTTCAAAACTCATTTCAGAAGAATGATTTTTTTGATTATTTTAGAAATTCAAAAAATTATTTTTGTAATGATATAAATTTAATGACAAATTACGAAAATATTATTACTACAAATCACTAAACTAATAATCATTGAAAGAATTTCCTTCCCTCACTCTTACACAAAATAATACTCTAATAATGGACAACATTTCTCTTTCACGCTTTGTTGCTAAAACCGTATAAGAAAAATTTAACCTAAAGAATTTAAAATTAAATATTTTTAATAATATTTTCGTTATTTTACTCGGGAAATTGATTTCAACCCTGTAGGTGAGAAATTTATTGGTATTAGACTTAGTGGCAACTTTGAATTCTTGGTGTGCATCTAAAAATAATATGCTATGCTGTTATCAATTCCTTGCTTTAGTTTGAACTCATTTAATCCAGCTTTGTAGAGCGAACTATTAGAATTTAATTTTAGGGTAGGGTGGACCTTGAAGAACGAAGTCAAAATAAAAATCATCACTCAATGTTTGTCTTCCATCTCTACATTAAAAGGTACTAAAATCAAATACAAATTTGTAGGATGTCTAAAATTAAATTTCTGAATTCAAAGTCTTGTCAGTCTCATCTGGGTCGAAATATATTGGAAAGCCAGACAATGATCTCGTCACAGAGAAAAAGTGCTCCTTCTCTGTGGAGCTTGCAAACCGTTTTGCTAAGATCGCCACCGAATATGATTAAATATTAGTGTATCCATACACTCATTCTTTTATCAAAGGGATTTGTAAACAACGTGTGTGAGGGATTATAATCCAAATGCTAAGAATAACCGCTTAATAACTAATAAATACTAATTATCCATGAGTCTTTCTCTTCATTAGAATTTAGTTGGAATAATTTCATTATTTAGATTTAGTTCAGCTGAGAGTCCCGATTATGGTTAAGTTGGGTTTCTATATTGTGCCGACCATTATGCTTGTTTTTACCTTTCCTGTTCTTAATAGCCCTGCATCGATTGAAAATGTATTAAAAGAACTTTATCTGTTAGGAGTGAAATCCATTTTTGAGATATCAAAGCATATTTGTAATAATATTAGAATTTGTAATGAATGATCTAATGATATTAGTGAATTCTGTTCTTCAAAGTTAAAGATAAAGAACAAATTTAGAAGTTCATTTTCTGAACAGAACTTTGAATTCTCTGTATATTGCTATCTATTAGAAAGGAATTGTTAGATTATTTGGATGCAGAAGTAATTATTGACATACCATCTAGTAAACTCAACAGTTGACTAGATTTCTAGTAAACTCAAACGCTTACTGAGTTCTGTACTTTTGAGTTGTTAATCTTTTAAAGTAAGAAGTATTCTTTAAATTTGTTAAACTTGGTACAAAGTTAGCTCTATAATTTCCGTTTGATTTAAAAATTCTCAAAATAACAGTACAGTTCCAAAATTACAGTAAGCTATACACTCACCAAAAATTATTTAAAATTCAATCATAAATTTGTTTTTGGATTTGGTAATTCTTACTTGCAATAATATGTAATAATGCATGTATACTTTAATTAGTAATTTGACCAGCGAAGCGAGGTCCTGTTTTCACTGGACCGTTCGAGCGAAAACAGTTTGTCAGTAATTTACTGACTTTTCTAATATAGTCTGTCTGTAATTTGTTTTGTCACGATCAAACGCGTTGTTCGATTTTCTTTGAATTTGACATGAATGCTCTTTGATGTCGGAGAAAACGACCGCGTATGTGTTTATTTTTTTTATTCCGTTTCAAGATGGTGGACGCTTAAATGGTTGCGTTTCATGTAATATTATGTTTTTCCAACGATTGTAGCCAAACGAAACTCCGTTCATAATGCATCCAAAGATACTTCTAATAATAACAAATTACATTTAATTGCGATTTTGTTAATATTGATAAAAGCAGAGACTTGCGCAAATAATTTGAATTTGGAAAATAAATGGCTAAACTTTTAAAGACTGAAATGAAGAGCAGATTTTTTTTTTTTGGGGGGGGGCGAGGCCTATTGTTCACAGAACTACCAGTATATATAACAGATTTTTAGATAATAACAATATGTAATAATTTATATAGTATATCATGTCCATTTATTGATTTTAATTGATTATATTATAATAAATAAAATTTTAAAAGTTATATACAGAAAAAACATTTTTGATATGAGTGGGCCCCTATTGACTGCTGACAACCGCTATTTTCAGACCCAGTCCGCCACTGCTTAAATGTGTTTTTAAACTGAAACTTTTATAGAACGCTTTACCACAAACATAAGGCTTTTAATTGGTATGGATGAGCAAGTGTCGTCTTAAATTCCATATGGTAGCGAGTTTCTTCCCGCACACTTCACAGTCATAAGATTTTTCTTTAGGTTCCATAATTCTGCTTTACGAATGATTATAAGCGCCAATCCTATAATTCATGCGATTTAAAACTAGAAGATTCAAGTCTCTCGTTAAGTAGTTTTATAATAAAAAGAAATGCAAAACTCAATTTAAAAATGTTCCAAAAAATATGAGGCAATAGTCCACTCCTTATCTTCTCTTAGTATAAAAATTAATGTCTGACGCAGTTCGCCCGAAAGAGAACAGAGGTTCTTCTGCAAAAAATTCCTTTCTTGACTCGACACCTTCAATAGTTAAAAGAACAAAGCACTACAGTTGTGAGAAGAGGAAGTGTTCTACCGGGTTTAAGTACTCAGACGAGTTGTTGGCAAAAGAATAGGTCGACATCAGGGTTACCAAATTGGCAGATAAGACCAAATTTTGGCGTATTTCGCAATGTGTGGTCGTTTGTTCCTTTCGTCTCTTCGTAGTTTTTGCAGGAGTTGCAGTTATTTTGCTGTTTTCAAAAATTGAAATTTACACCGAAGCTATATTGATCTTGTAGAGGCTAGGGGACAAATCAGGTGGTAAGACAGGAATAAAATAAGAAAAGTTTCATAATAGTACATTGGTTCATTAAAAATATGTTTTTTGTTTAAAGTCGCGTATACAAACAGTTCGCGAATTGTTCAAAGCGTGTTCGAGTAAATTATATTCATGGCGAACACACATATTTCAACCAGCATCTTTGGAGGAAGGTGGCAAGATCTGGAGATTTTTTGTGGACAACTAATAACTTTTAAGAATAACTTATTTTTAATGTCCTTTTAAAATAATTTCGTCGGTGAATGCCTTGCCTTAGACATCAGACGCAGAAGGGTTTTCTGTTTCAAGAATACTTAGCAAATGTTTTTAAAAAAATTAAATACTCGTGGAAATGCTTTATTGCAGGCTTCGCGTTCATAAGGGATTTCATTTGTATGAATCCGTAAATGTCTTTTTAAAGTAAACATTCGTGGAAATGCTTTATTGCAGATTTCGCATTCATAAGGCTTTTCTTTTGTATGAATCCGTAAATGTCTTTTTAAAGTAAACATGCGTGGAAATGTTTTACTGCAGACTTCGCATTCATAAGGCTTTTCTTTTGTATGAATCAGTAAATGTGTTTTTAAGGCTATTGCTTGACTGAACGCTTTACTGCAGATTTCACAAGCATAAGGTTTCTCTTTTGTATGAATCCGTAAATGTGTTTTTAAATGGCCTGTTTGAGTGAACGCTTTACTGCAGATTTCACAAGCATAAGGTTTTTCTGTTGCATGAATTCTTAAATGAGATTTTAAATTCCCTTTAGATCTGAATGATTTACCACAGACTTCGCATTCATAAGGCTTTTCTTTTGTATGAGTTCGTAAATGTACTTTTAAGGTTTTTCTTTGAGCGAACGCTTTACTGCAGATTTCACAAGCATAAGGTTTTTCTTTTGCGTGAAGAATTAAATGAGATTTTAAATTCCCTTTAAATCTGAATGCTTTACCACATACTTCACAATCATAAGGTTTTTCTTTCGCATGAACACGCAAATGACTTCTTAATTCACTTGTTTGACAGAAAGTTTTTCCACCGACTTCACAATGAAAAGGTTTTTCTTTAGTATGAATCCGTAAATGTTTTTTTAAATTTATTCTTTGAGTGAACGCTTTACTGCAGATTTCACAATCATACGGTTTTTCTTCTGTATGAATCCTTAAATGAGATTTTAAATTTCCTTTAAATCTGAATGCTTTACCGCAGACTTCACAATCAAAAGGTTTTTCTTTTATATGAATCCTTAAATGACATCTTAAATTTTGTTTATTACTGAATGGTTTACCACAATCATCACAAACATAAGGCTTTTCATTGGTGTGGATGAGCAAATGTCGTCTTAAATTCCATATTGTAGCGAGTTTCTTCCCGCACACTTCACATTCATAAGATATTTCTTTAAGTTCCATAATTCACCTTTCGGACGATTATAAGCGCCAATCCTATGATTCATGCGATTTAAAACTAGAAGATTAAAGTCTCTCGTCAACTAGTTTTATAATAAAAAGAAATGCGAAACTCACTTTAAAAATGTTCCGAAATATGAGGCAATAGTCCACTCCTCATCTTCCCTTAGTGCAGAAATTGTTGTCTGACGCAGTTCACCCGAAAGAGTCCGGAGGATCTTCTGCAAAAAATTCCTTTCTTGACTCGAAACTTCCAATAGCTAAAAGCACAAAGCACGACAATTGTGAGAAGAGGAAGGAAAGGAAAAGTTCTTCTCCGGAGGAAAGTGGGCAGACAATTTGCTGGAAAAAGAATAGGTCGAAATCAGGGTTACCAGATCAAGTTTTCAAATAAAACCATATTTTGGCGTCTTTCGCACTATGTGGTCGCTTGTTCCTTTCGTCTCTCTGCAGTTTTTGAAGGAGTTGCCTTTCCTTATGCAGTTTTCCTTTTTTAAACCAGCGGGAGTGGTCTCCCCTAAACTTTCTCGTATACTCCTAACACATGTAGAGAAAACTAGAATAATAAAAGGCGTCAAATAAACTTCCGTCGCAAGTAAACCAAAGTTGGAACCACGCGTGGTTTGAAGGATCAAAACAAATTCAAATCCTCTGCTCATTCTTTTGCGCAACAGGACCTGGCGAGACTCCCTAAATGTTTGCTTCCTTACAAAATCACTAAATTTGTTTTTGGCAAACTGCCAAGTTTCAGGCGTCCTTCCTTGCACAGGCTATTGCCACTAGTAGGCATGCGCAGGGAGTTCAGTTTCAAAACTGAACATGTATGCGATTATACAGACCGACAGACAGTCAACCCTTTGACGGATTTGACCCAAAATTTTATACGTACCTACATTCATGACGATAAAACTGTGTATAAAATTTTATCCATCTGGCTTTTTAAGTTTTTGAGTTATAGCGTTCGCATCGAACATGAACAGACAGACTTCCGTTGACGGATTTTGTCCAAAATTTGATAGAAACCTACAAATTATGTTTAAGACACATACCAAATTTCATCCCCGTAGCTCTAATAGTTTTCGAGTTATCATGTTCACAGACACACACACAGACAGACATAATTCCAAAATTGTGTTTTTCGGAATCAGGGAGGTCTAAAACGTGGAGATCCGTCAAAATCTCGAGTTCGAATTTTTTGACGATTACAATACTTTCTCTTTGTATACTTCGTATACGAGAAAGTAAAATTGAGTGACTGAAATTTATACCGAAGCCATATTGCTCTTGTACAGGCTAGGGTACAAGTTAGGTGGTAGAACGGGAATAAACGAGGAATACCTTCATATTAGTACATTGGTTCACTAAAAACAGTTTTTTTTCTGTTTAAAGTCGCGTATACACTTACGTTGCGAGCAAAACAGTTCGCGAATTGTTCGAAGCGTGTTCCAGGAAATTATTTTCATTGCGAGCATACATGTTCGAACTCCATTGTTCTCTATGGAAGAATCCGTTGCAATCTACTCAAAAGCTGACAATAGCTGAAAAAATATTTAAAAACTCTAGAAAATTTTACCAAATGAAGAAAACAATCTAAAAATAAGGATTATTAAATTTTAGTAAATTATTTTTTAATTTATAAGTATTTATTTTTATTTCAAACAGTGCAAATTTTTGCCTATTAATATATACTTCGGAGGATAAATACCAATACATCTCACGATGGTTCAAAAGTGTAAGAATTTCATGAGTATAATTTAAATGTTATATGAATAACATCGAATCTTAAAATAAATTATACAAAAATAATACAAGAACCACTTCTCACCCAATTCATTAAAAATTTTCTTTTTTGTCGCGTTAACTTCTCAACCATCTTTGTTTCAGACTTATCCAAAATTAATGATTTTTTTTTGTTTAATTTCATTATACATCTCCTGTGAACATTATGTTGTACTGTATTTCATTGTAACATGCTGTACGAGTTCTTCCTTCAAATATTTCGCAGAAGAATCGCTTATTTTTATTTTTTCAAAGAGACGTCTTTTGAGCAGAACTAGCTGAGAGACTGAAAAAGAAAGTAAAATTCCATATTAGACCGCGCATATAAACGCAGCTAAAATTTATTTTGACTTTGTCTCAAACGTCAATAATTTATTATCCAACAGAAATTTTAACGCACAATACACGCAGAAAAAAAAGATGCAGTCCAAAATATTAAATATTTAAAGAAAAAATTGTCGATTTTTTTAAGCCTAATATTGCTCAAACTTTCACGGAAGATTATATCTCGAATATAGCTGAAACGATATGAAATATCAAATACACACCTTTTTTTCCATATTGGCAAAAAAAAAACAAAAAACATGTATCAAATAAAAATAAATCCCTTAAAATAAATTTTGTTTAATGAGAGCTCGCGTACAATCACTCCGAGTAGAATCGAGCAATTGGGAAACGTTTCACTTTGATATACCTACCCACCAATAATATGTTTAATTGTTATTTTCCTGAAAAATCAAGTTACATGACGCAGAGACCTTCATAAAAACAACTAGCAACCGCGCAGCATTTTACTCCCCCCCCCCCTCTAGAATTTCAGAGCAAACATATAAATGATTGTCACTCTGGTATAGCAAACCCTCCCCTCCCCTCCGAACTTCAATCAACTTTTCAATGTTCCCCCACTCTTCGCTTCGGAATTTCTTGGAATCCACTTCTACAAACTCAAGATTCCCCCTCCTCGCTATTCACGAGTGACGCCTGGACAGCGCCATCTATCGAAGCTCTAGGTCGGTACAACACAAAATATTAAATAAAAAAAAACCAGACAAACAGACAGACAAGAAAGCGAGTTAATATTGCATTGTCATCTATTTCTGAGCTATGTTTAAAGTTTCAAGTCTCCAGCTCATCGGGAAGTTAGTTTAAAATCGATTGCAAAAATTGTACCAGACAGACAGACAAGAAAGCGAGTTAATAAAAACGTGGTAAAAAATGAAGCGTAACATTCACCAGTTTTTCTTTCAACACATTGTGCCAAACGTTTCGTCAAAGTAAGATTGGTTTGGTTTGTTTGAGGGTTTATGGCGCAAGGGCCAGTATTTGACCATGCTGCGCCAAACAAGGTAGTAATATATAAAAAGGTAGTATGTAAAAGGGTAGAAATATGTAAAAAGGTAGTAAGCGGATATAAAAACAATCAATAAAAGTCAAACGCAGAAAAAATTAAATTTTCACATGCTTATTTAGCGAGAAGAGGCAAAAATGAGCGAGGTGTAAAATAGTTGGAACAAGTTGCTTAAATGTGTGGATAAAAGCCAGTGATTTTTAAAAATTCAAAAAGGTAAATGTGAGGGTGCCGACCAATCATTGTAGTTAAAGTAGGTGAGCTCGTGTTAAAAAATCGCGAACGATGGATTTTAAAATGTATGCATTCAATGAGTATGTCTTTCACAGACATAGTACAGATACAGTGTGGGCGAGTAGGAGCTGGCTCACCCAGCAGAAGATGACGGTGGGTAAATCTGGTATGCCCAATGCGAAGTCTGGTCAGAATGAGGAACTTGCACCCGTGAGGAAAATGCTAATTTCTGTGTTTTATCAACAGATTGATCGTCAAAATGTTCGAAAACGATAATTAAAACCCATAAAATGGACTTAATTAATTAAAATTTAAGTTTTAAATTACCGAAAAGTACGGCAAAAGCACGTGACTTCAAAACGCTACGTGATTGGTTTGACGCCATTATTCACAACGCTGTAATGTTTACGTTTTTCTAGCGGCGTTCGCATTCCATTGACATCCAAATTTATTTCAACTCCGATCTTTATAATAATTCATCCTCTCATTTTCACTGTTGATTTATTTCTAAATGTTTATTCATTTTTACGAATAATGTCTGTAATACCTGGATTTACCAAAGGACAGTCGGGCAATTTGCCGAAAATTGACAGCATGACGATGTTTTCGTTTTTAGGAAGAAACCCGGATTTCATGGAAGCGGAAATACGAGGAATTAAAACAAAAATTTATTTCTGCAAGTATGACCACACACACACGAAGGAAGAGCAAAAGAAACAATGCTTGCAAAAGAAATCATCGAAAAACATCAGAAATTAAGAAAATGAGAGAGCTTAATGTGAAACGAAAAAAAAGGGGGGGGGGTAAGTCAGGTATAGGAAAATAAACTATATCCGGAAATACCACACGGAAAAGATGTAAAAGACAAACTGTTTGCAGCAAAATAATCAAAAAAATATAAAAAAAGATGAAGATGAGACTGTGACACGATGCACCGAAAAAGGGGGGCGGTAGGAGAATAAGTACAAGAAAAAATACAAATTAGGCAGAAAACCCACTCCCCACAATAAACAGAGCAAAGAACAACATGTACTGAAAATCATTAAAAAAATAAAATATAAAGAAATGGGAGAGGGTTCAAAAAATTTTACTGCAAGCTGTAACGAAAGAGGTTAACCATTTTCGATTGCATCATTTTTTGGAAATACTAAAAATGCCAGAAATTGAATTTGGGCGGATAAAACCACTCCTCCCACTAAATAAAATACATTAGGAGCATCATTTGTGATGAAAATAATCTGAATACAGTTAAATTCCAAATGCCAGACGTGTTTAATCTGACAAAGTGAAGGATGTCAAACGTAAACAAACGATTTCCAAAACGAGAAAATGATTCAAATGAACTAGTGATAAATACATAAATGATGTGTCGAAGCATTCAGGAGGAGATAGAGAATAATATGTATGTTTAAAACAGATAGGAGGAAGACTTTCCGCAATCGAAAACTATTGACCAAGGGTTATAGCCGTGCATCATATTTTGGAAAGTCTAAAGATGAAAAATGATATTCGGACAGGAAAACCACTCTCACTAATTAAACATACAGAGCAACATCGTATGCAGTGGAATTAATTGAATACAGTTAAAATTAACGAAATGCCAGACTTATTCAATCTGACGAAATACCACTGAAGAATGTAAACAAACCGATTACTGAAGACAAAGTGAACCACAAAAAATGAACTAATGGTGCTATTTACAAAAATTATATCCATCTAGGAAAACATACTAAAAAAAAACATTTCGAAATCTTATTCTGTTTTTTATAAAATCCTTTATAGATCAGCAGAAACATATGCCTCTCTCGCTATTTTAACGGCGCCATCAAAGTGAACAAACCATCATGGTGAACTGTGATCGTCACAAAGTGGACGGCGTGGGAAAACTAGCGTTTTGAGGATGATGGATATTGCGCACTTGAAATTGTTTTATTTTACCTTTTCGGGCCTATAAAGAATAAAAAAAGAAAGATACTATCCATCATATTTTCATTTTCTATATTATAAAAAATAAAAACAAAACTAAGTTCCTCATTGTGCCCCTTTTGCGTTAACATCCTCTGACCAGTTCTCAATAATGGGTTTAATGCTGTAGAAGTTTATTATTTATTTCTTTGTCCCAATTTCTGCCACTTTATATGTAAACAGGATTTAATATATTTCTTGAAATCTAAACTGGCACGGGTTCATGTGAAAAGTGGGTGGCTGAATGAGCATGTTACTGTCTGCTTGACTTCATCTTCCGTGATTCCTACATGGGAAGGAATCAACAGAAAACTGGAGAAAATCCTTGGGAAATCAGCTTTTCATGAGATCTAACACTGAAAACACCAATGGTTATGCAATGCAAGGAATTCACCCCAAGACAGCTTAAAAGAATCGGTGTATTTGCATGTTTACAATAGGACATTTAAAATCTGTTTAAATCAGGAAGACAGCTTAATCTCTGCTGTGAATACTTAGCAGAGAGGAAGGAGAGTACTGAAACGATTAGGAAAAACAACAGCAAATGAAACTCTAGAGGATGAAATTTTGACCCGTCTGTATAAATAGGACAAAGTCATGAAATCTAATCGATGATCTGCAAAAGTTGCTGAAAGATTTTGTCCAACGTAAATTTATCGAATGAACCAAATGGGTTCAAATAAATTCAGAGTCTTTCCAAGGAGGTAAGAAACTCTTTGAGAAATTGGCACTTTATGTAAATTAAAATCTTTCCTAAGATTATGCATTCTTGTGAAAAGATTGGCACAGAGATTCTTTGTTGTAAGCGAATAAAAGCGAAATAAGCGATTATAGTGTTGTAAGCGATAGAAAAGCGAAAGTTGAAATCCATAACATGGATGCCTGTATTAGATGAGAGTACGCAAAATAGTGGTCAAGGAGAGCATTTGACATCCACAGAGAGGAGGTTCAAACAGTCAACATATAAACGTAAGTTAGTGATGTTCTAATGCACCAGAACAAAGCCGCAACGCAGAATGATGGATAGGATCAAATTTTAAAACGCTTTTCGAGCAGAAAAATAAATTGCACTATCGTAATCTAGTTTGGAGAGGATAGCGACTCGATAGTATACGCTGTAATGAGAGTCTATCAGCTCCCCATTAGAGTATTTGAAAGTACTTTTAAATGTTTAATGCTCTTTCACATCTTTTTTCGTAAATATTTTACGCGACAGAAATGGAGTTTAGGATCCAGAAATGCCCCAAAATCGACTTGATTTTTCAATTTGAATTGATTCTACCATCCAGTTTCAATTTCAGGATCTAAGTGAAGACTCCTTTTGCAACAAATTGAACACCTGAAGACTTGGATGCAAAAAAGTTAAAACCATTAAAATCAGACGTTGCTGATTTTCTGAACC